>CAMOHE010048143.1:68389-97202 GCA_946598075.1 Artocarpus hirsutus
CTATTTCTTGACGTGGGCTCTCTATCGGAATTTCCTTTTTTAAAAAAACGGGGACATTATTTTCATCCTCACATAAATATGTGCCCCAGTAACTTTTTCCTTTGGTAATTCTATGCAGACATTTTTTTTTTCCTAGAAAATTCCATATAGACATTGACATTGCCTTTTATATAGTTACATATTGGCATTACCCTTTATATAAATTACGATTAGGTTAAATTATTCCCTTTGAACTATAGCCTTGCAATACTATGTCCTTGAACGTTAAAATGTAACTTTGCTTTCTTGAACTTCAAAATGTAATATTTGTTTCTATAATCTATAAAATATTAATGAAAAATCCTTAAATTATAATTTTGAACATAAATGGCATAATATTACACAAATAATGGGATTGTTGAACAGTTTAGTGAGCCATTAGATTGTTAGCTTATCCTGGTCTAGTCACATGAAAATGAAAGTAGAGATTATTTGTTTTAAAAAATTTTTTAATTAACTTTTTTTAGTTTATATTTTTAACAATTAAAATTTTTAAATTATCATATTTTTAAATTCAAATTAACTTTAGATGTGATAGAATTATCAAAATACTCTTATTTTTTGTACAAAATCTTAATCATATACTCATTTTTATTAAAGGAAAAATAACAAAAGAAGTTTTTTTATTAGTCTTTAATGAGGGGAGAGCACAGAGACGCAATATTACAAAAATTACAATTAAGGATGAATTTTTGTATTTAATTGTATCAATTATTATTATTAATCATATATTTGTATTATATATTAAATCTTAATCATATATTCAGGTTTATTAAAAAAAGACTAATAAAAGAAGTTTTTTTTTTTGTTGGTATTTTGTAGAAAGAGGGGATATATGGACACATGTTAACATATTGAAATTCAAAAAACGCACCCCTACAAAAGTTGAGGAAGAATTTTTGTAGTTAATGGTGTCAATTATTATTATTATTCTTAGCATCAACTAAAAACAAATGTACACATCTACATCAAAGTTATATATATTGTATAGGAATATGTATGTTCTAGAATTCTCTGGAGCATTAGAGACAAAAAGAAAAAAAGAAAAAGAATCCACAATGGAAATAGAAGAAAGACCTTTCACAGTTCCACTCCGTACGACCCAGAAGAACCCAAAAACAGTAAAAGAAAAGAAAAGAAAAAACAAAAACAAAAACAAAAAGGAAAAGAAAAGAAAAGAAAAGAAGGAAAAAGAAAAAAAAGGAGCCACACACAGACAAAACCAATTCGTTACAGCACTTCCAGCCAATCAGAAATCGACAACGTTTTAGACAAAACCGCTCCGGTTTTTAAATACCGCCCTATCTCGCTCACGACCGGTTTCCAAGTTTTTCTATGACACAAGAACAATAAGAATAATAACTTTTATGATTATAAATAACGCTAACAAATGTATGAAGTAATATTATATATGTATATAGCTCGTTAAGGAGCGAAGAGGGAAGAGAAAGTCTGCTTTCGTTTTTCTTTTCTTTTATCTATTTGTCGGCGAGATAAATTTTCTGGGAAAATTAATTATGGGGAGGGGACGAGTGCAGCTGAAGAGGATCGAGAACAAGATCAATCGGCAGGTCACATTCTCGAAGCGGCGCTCGGGATTGCTCAAGAAAGCTTACGAGATCTCCATTCTCTGCGATGCCGAGGTCGCCCTCATCGTCTTCTCCACCAAAGGCAAGCTCTTTGAGTACTCCACCAATTCCTGGTACGATCATTACTTTCTTTCTCTAGGTACTGTCAATTTTCTGTTTCATTTTCTCGGGGAAATTCTAGCCATTATTTGTTCTCTTTTTGTGTGATTTTTCTAGCTGTGTAGTTAGGTTAGTTGATTTCTTCCTTTGCTATATATGTCGCGTTCGCGTGGATTATTGTTGTGATTTTTCATTCCGTTTCTTTCCGTTCTGGTTTCTGATTCATTTTCTCGACAAAATTCGACTCTTTCTGGTTCCTTATGTTTTTTCTATTTCTCAGATTAAGAACCTGGGCAGCTTTATTTTCAGTTGATTTCTTCTTCGCTATGGTGTTTCTTGAGCGAATTTTCTTACGATTTTCTGCGTAAATTTATTTATTTTCCTTATTTATTTTAGGGTTTAGTTGGTTTTATTGGATTCTAAACGTTGTGAAAAAAAACTGCTTTTTGATTTTCTCTCTTTTTTTTTTTTTTTGGTGGCTTTGTTGATTTTGCTTGTAATAATTTTCATGCAGAAAACGTAGTGTTAGCTCCTTTTTTGTTTAAGTACTAGCATACCCAAAGGGGAAGATGAGAGAGATGGCTAATTAACAAAATAAAAGAGAGTTTGTTTCCAAAAATGGACAGTCTTAAAAATAGGGAGAGAATTCCATACATAGTAAGGTCCATTTTTTTTCTTGCCAACGATGGTAAGGTCGATAGAGAGTACTTTGTTTATTTGACTCCTAATGCTCTCATAACTTGTTTTGAATGAATGAGGTATATTCGTTTTCCTTCAGAATGGTGTATATGTTCTTTATCCTGTTAATATTAATATTATTATGATTATTATTTTTGCACTAGTTAAGCTATAATGGAGTAATAATTTGATGGTTACCAATCTTTAATCTCGGGATAAGGATACTTTTCATTGAAAATCACTCTTTAGTCCTTTCTGTGCCCCTTATTCAGTTTAATATTTGCTTAATCAATCTTTTCTATGTTTTGTAAAATGTATCAAAGTTGTATTTTTGTATGGTTAATCTAGTTTACACCTGAATCAATCATTACATATAGTTCATCATCATATCTTTCTAAATAACATTTTTGTTTTTTTTTTTTTTTCCTGTTTTTAAATACGAAGAATCTTTTAATCATCATCTAAAAGATCTTGTGGTCACTTCATTTCACGTATAAAGTCAATATATAAATATATATATATATATATATATTTGTAAAGATAAAAAGCCTAACGCAAGCAAGCATTCATTTTGTAAATGTCCTGCAATTTTATTTAGGGAAGGTATCTAATAATTTTAAAGGAAGAAAAGATTGCCTTTTGATGTTTAACATATTTTAATATTTAGTTATGTCACCCCTATATTCACTGTGATTGAGAACTGTTTGTTTTTTTTTTTTCCCTTCCCAGTACGTTGTGATTGATAACTGTGTTTTAGAACATTTCAAACTTATCACTCATTAGTGTTGGCTTGTTTCCTTCATATTTTTCTTTCCCTCAATGGTAAAGTTGAAGATATTAATAGACGGAAACTATAAATAATGATAACTCTATGATGTGGAATAGCAGCTTTTTTACTGTTTTAGTACTACAAAATTAGAGTTGATAAGAAATATACAATAAATCTTTTCTCTTTGGTTTTAATCAACTGTAGGTAAGTTTAAAAGGGTTTCAAATAGTCCAAATTATAAAGGTAGTTTAAACTGATGTTTAACAAAGTTTGATAGAGTAATAACTAATGTCAATTTAAATCATGAAGGCAGTTTTAAAACGATCAAAATTTTTAAATCTAAACTTTATTTCTATCAAGTTTATACGATTTGAACTATTTTTTACAGTAAAAACTATTTATAATTTCGTTTTTCTTTTATAAACTATAGTTTTTCAAATACTAGTTCTCATTTTAAATCTAATGTGATGTTTTGTTCTCGTTTTAAAACTTTATGTTCTAAACATCAGTTCAAACCATTTAAACCATACAGTTTAAAATTCATGGTTCAAATCATAAAAGTCTAAACCAAGCCATTCCGAACCTCCACACTAAACGAACCATAAGTCATTTGACAAGTTGATTAGAATTAAAATTTTAAGTTTATAAACTGTAACATGTGAGACCTTACTATAAAAACTTTTTTTTTATTTTTATTATAACTATTAAGAGTTTTACATTATAATTAATTAGAACCAATTAGTTTTTAACTAACATTTGAAAGATTTGTCAAGAACAATGACTCACTCTCTCACCTTTTTCTATATTTCTTTCATACTTCGGATCTTTACCGTATATCATCAGTGTGATCTTCTTTAATTTCTTTTTGTTGCTTCATTTTGTGGCTGCGTTAATTAATTGTTGATTGGATTTGGCAGCTCTTATATAGTGGAACTTAAGTGGCAACAAAAGTAATCATTTAGAATATCTGTATTTTGCTTAAAAACATAAAACATGAAGATTCTTCGTATTTTCGTTTAATATGTATATTTATATGTATATATTCTCTTTTCTGGCCTTTTTCTTCATTTTTTTTTCAATTTAATTTATGTATGATTAAAGTGATCTATAGATTGTATAGCTTAGCTCCTATGAATGTCTCTAAACTTCAACTTCTTATTTGGAAATTAAAATAGTTTTTTAAATTGTTTTTATTGACTATCCAAATTCAAAGATGTTGGTTGACGATGCTTCAGATTTCAGTAGATATATTTTTCATTGTTTCAAATAAATTTAAGACCACCTCTATTATAAATATCAATAACATATTTGCCGTCAAAAATGTAAAAAATAGTATATTCAATGTGTTATTTTATTTTGTATTTTAATTTATAATTAATGCTGTTTGAAATGCTATATTTACTTTTTGTCATTATTATTAAACCTCAAAATTTATAAAAATAAACTTTTAATATTAATTAATACAATTTAAAAATGAAAATGTTGTAATTTTTAAAGTAAAGTTGATTTATCAACCAATAGAAATCAAATACTAATTTTGTTATATGCTCAACTTGGTGATAAATTTCCTATCAACTTTAGCATGTAGCAAATTTAGTTTTAAAAATAGCATTATGGCGTATGTTTAACACTCAAATGCCACATTAGTTATTATTAGCATATCAATTTAGAATTACATGGAGATGCTCTAATATTTACATTTCTTCTCTTATAAGAAATAAAATGTACTAATAGATGACTGAATGGGGATTAACTTTGAAATATTATATGTATTGCTTTTTTTTTTTTTTTGTTAATTTCAATGGAACATTCCTTGTTCATGGTTTATTCAAAGCTAGAACTGCCAAAGTCGAAAACAGTTCTTGTTTTCAAAGATATGGATAGGAGTTAGATCTTTTATGGAAAAATAACTAACAGATGACTAATTTCATGCTGGAGAATAGAGGTTAAAAACCTATAGTACACATGATTAAGAACAAACAGAGTGGAGTGAAGCATTATTGGCCCCAAATTAAGAGCACTATTCTTGAAATGGACTAGTGGAATTATGATAATTGTTTTTTAAAGTTGATTTTGATTTAAACTTTTTATTCCCAAATTACCCTTCTTCATGTTCTCTTTCAGAATTTTTATATAAAACATATTTAATTTAATTAGCTTTGTAGCAATTCTTATTACATTTGACGATAGGATGATATTGATGCTGGTATATATATTTTAGACGATTTATTTATTTTTTTTTATATATAAATTATGTTGGTCCTTGTTCTTGTGGTGTATAATACAAAATTAGTTATTTAAGCGTTAGTTATAAAACAAATAAAATATCATTTTTGAACATATAAAGCCAAAAAAAATCACTTTAGAATATGTTTTGATTTAGTTTTAAAACATCGTCAAAGATAAGCAAAAGGGTATTTATATTAAATTGTTATTATTTCATTACATTTAAGCGAATTGTCAAATATATTAATTGTGACTTCAATATTAGTTCTATTATTCAATCAAACAGTAAAATTAGAAAAAATCTTCGATCTATTCCTTTTCTCGTTTCATTACATTTATATTTCTATTTTTATTCTGATTCTATTCTATCAAACCAAATTTTTATAGGTTTGTAGTAAGAGCCCAAGCAACTAAAGGATATTATGTCTTTCTTAATAGATTCCAACATCTGTAATTTAATATAATAAATACATCTAATATACGTTTTACTTTAGTCTTTTTAACCTATCCTTATATTTTTAGAAAATATAAAAGTATCAGATTTGGAAAACTTCGTTCAATTTTGTTCTTTCTAGTCTAAAGAAACGAAAAAAAGAAATACGCAAAAGTATATATATAATCTCAAACATATTTTAAAATTTTAAAAATATAAAAATTATAAAAAATCTCAAAACAAAACATTAGATTAAAAAAGTAAAAAGAATATTAGATTTTATGATTTTAAATGTTCAAATATTATCCATAAATTTTCTTTTTAAAAAAAAAAAAGAATCAGAGAAATATATGGTTGTACCACTAAATACATTTGATATGGTTATCAGTACGTTATTTGGTTACTGGATGAAGATCATAAGTACATTTGCAGTTAGTTAACTGCGCGTGTTTGTTTCTGCATTCTCAACATAAGTAAAATAAAAATCTTCATTTTTGGTTGCGCGTGAAAAGAAAACATTGTTGCATTATCTCGAATTCCTTCTTTATTTGCTTGAAGGTGTGGTTTTAAGAACCTTTTGAGTATTATGCTTACTGTTAAATGCTAAATGCTATGCGTTCCAATGGCAGCATGGAGAGGATCCTGGAAAGATATGAAAGACATTCATACACAGAGAGGCAGCTTCTTTCAAATGAACCCGAATCAAATGTAAGCTACATTCGATATATGTTGCATTACTTTTCCTTTGCCATCAAGAATACGTAATAAACATAAATCAAATTCATACCCATCTAGCTTCTGGCTTCTCGTTTTATTATATACTAGTTGGAAACACGTGCTATCTACGTGCGCATTCTAATTGTTCATCTTTTTAGAATATGATATTCTATAATGGGCACATAAACACGTCTTACATACATATAAGATTGTAAAGATTACCAAAAAAAAAAGAAAAAAGAAAAAAAAAAGAGAGACAGAGTGAGATATAATCTTTTAAAGAAATAAAAAAGAAAGAAAATAAATAAAGAAAAAATGATGAAAGAAAGAAAAGTAAATGAAAAAAAAGAGGAGAATCACATGATAAATGAAGAGGGAAAAACAAAGATAAAGATATTTGAAAGAAAAATATAATGGAAAACTTATAAACAGACAAAAAAACAAAAAAAAAAAAAAAAAAGAAGAAAGAGATCAGGAGCAGGCAGTGACAAATGATGGCATGAGCAATGAGAAAGAAAAAGGAGTTGCTCCTTTTATATATGTATAGATTATTACCGCTGCAGTTTCTTTCTCTTTATTTTTTTTTCCCAGAATAACTTTTCATGAGAAATAAATATAAAAAATGCTCAGGAGATCAAGAGTGCTAGATCACAGCTAATAGAACATGAGCTCTATCTGCAGACCTCTTATTATGAGACCCAAATTTTATTAAGATGTGATACTCAACACCATCAGTGCTCTTAGCATTGTTTGAAATAATTATGAAACAATGTTACTAATCTTTTAGGGAAGCTGGAGTCTGGAACATACAAAGCTCAAGGCTAGGATGGAGATTTTACAAAGAAATCAAAAGTAAGAGCTTGAAACATAAATACATATATGTATAATCTACAGGTCTAATTGGTTTATGGGTTTGAAATATGGTGTTTTGAATTTTTTTTGTTTTGAGATGAGAGTTTCAAAAATATGTTTTGAAAATGTAATTTAAATTGATGTTTAGATGTTAATTGATTTTAGATTTGGATTTTTTTTTTTTTTTTTTTTTTTTTTTTGATACTAGGAGAAAGGAGTTCAAAAATCTTAAAATCAGAGGTGGTGAATTCGAATCCACTACTTTTTAAGTTCAATGTTTCAAATTAAGTTTGAGTTTTGTTGTTTTTAAACGCTTGCTTGGCATAAAAATTAGATTCAAACTTCTGAACCCTTGAAACAAACATGCCCTGATACCATAATGTGGGAGAAAAAAACAAGTGTGTATATACTTAACAATCTTTTGCAGGCATTTCATGGGAGAAGAACTTGATTCCTTAACTCTAAAAGAGCTTCAAAATTTGGAGCAACAGCTTGATTCTGCGCTCAAACACGTACGGTCGAGAAAGGTAAAGTCAGTGAACTCTTGTAATGTCGTTTATCCTTTGAGTTAGAACACTGATTACTTGGTGGAACTAAAAAGCTTTGGATGAATTACAGAACCAAGTCATGTGCGAGTCCATTTCCGAGCTCCAAAAAAAGGTCTTCCCTTTGCTTATTCATATGATCATAAACACTTATTTATAAGTACTTGTGAAGAACCGCGAGTTGATTTTGTTCATTGCTTGTGTTTCATGACAGGATAAGGCATTACAGGAGCAAAATAACCTTCTGACGAAAAAGGTGAAAGAGAAGTCATTTCTGTTCCCCCTTTCTCAATAAATATGTCTTTGTGTACACATATGTGTAATGGATTCAGATATATGTCAAAGTGCTTTTTATTTTTGGCAGCAAAAGCTTTCAGATTGCTGTCAAATTGCTAACAGTCCCAACATATAATATTTACCTAATGAACTAATATAATGCCTCGTTATTTAATTGATGCGAACAAAAAACAAGTAGACATCAAATCTTTTAAATGATATGATATAATATATTTAGTTAAATACTATTTAAAACATCAAATTTAGATAGAAAATCTGAGACTATCTTCCGTTTGACACATTGGTTTAAACTGGAGCTTTTAACAGCTATAGTGTAAAGCAAAAAACAGTTACAGTACAAAACCCTTACATGCTATAATATTTTGAACCAAAAAAGGTTTAAACTAGCTCTCTCAAACATTCTAGTAATGTGTAATGTTACATATTTGAGTCTAATTTGTGTTTCGCCCATGTCACATAACAGATAAAGGAAAAAGAGAAAGAGCTAACCCAACATGCACAATTGGAGCAGCAGAATCAAAGTGTGGACACGTCCTCCATCCTCTTAGCACGGCTGAATCAATCCTTGAATGTTGGGTAAGTCTATATTCATGCATGATTAATTCTAATTGGAAAAACTTTAAATGTCATCGGCTTTTTTTTTCATTTATTTATGTATGATCCATGATTAACCTTAAAGTAAAGTCCAAAGGGGGTTGAAATCACCAATATTGACACGTAAAACTCTTCTACCGAAAAATGTATAAAACTAGTACAAAAACAACCTTATTAGAGAACTAAGAATGTTCAAATGGATATGTGAAATACAGCAGGGTGCCTTACACCGCAAGGAGTGATGGATTGGCAGAAGATGAAGTGATCCGCCATGAAAACCGAGGCAATGAAATTCTGCCCGCATGGATGCTCAACAATCTCAATGCGTAGATTAAGAACAGTAGCAATATTGTCATATCTGCAATATGTATGCAATTACTGTGTCCACCAATATTGATATATGTGTAGCTATATATACACACACACACGCACACGCATACATGGAAAAAAAATTAATTATTGTTGTGCGTAGCCCAGATAGAATATCCCTATCTCTATAACTGTAAATGTTGTCGGGTGTCCCGGATAGCTTACCTGGTGTTATTTACACAGGTGCCACAAAATGACCATCCTTTTTTTTTTTTTTTTTTTTGATCTTTAACATAAAAGCTAGTGTGTGGACATGGAGTGCTCCAAGTTGTAAATAAGCTGGAGAAGAAGTGTCTATAGCAGCTGTGTGTTTTTTTTTCCTGCAATAATATAACATCTGTCTTTTTGTTGTATACCCTTTTTAGCTTGTACACTTCATTAATTTTCGGTTTTCCAAGCATTTTATTATTATTATTATTATTATTTGGTGCATGTGTGTAGCTGGTTTTTTCAGTAATTGGTGTGCATGGAACGCGGGTTTTGTTTCTGTACTGCAAATTCACAGAAAAACCCCACTTTAGGCGAAGTTAACTGGGGAGGCTCTTGAATAAAAGAGTGTTTATTTACAGTAGATTTTTTATTTTTTGTTTTTTTCAAAAATGAAACAAGGAAATAGAAGAGTTTTTTAACTTTTGCAACTGTGAATAAAACGTGCAATTCAACACTTCGGAGTTGAGAATTGAGACAATTAGGAAAATGGTGAAGTGGCATGCTGACTAAAGTTAGTTAGCCAATCTAGTTGTAACAATTAGTTGTTATTTGTGTTAGTGACACATAGAAAATACAGACTTGTCGTTGTGGAGAATCTATTACTTGTATAAATAGGAATTTGTTAGAAGTTCTGTTATTCGGTAGAAAATATGCAAAAAAGTGTCACAGAGTTAAGAGAGAATAGAAACAGAAAGAAAGAGATAGACAGGAGTGATCTAGAGAGAGAGAGGGAGAGCATGGAAAGGAAGGATTAAGCTTTCATATTTGTGTTCTTGTGCAAGATCAATAAAAGCTGCCTAATTTTTCTGTAGTTCTCTTGGTTTGAGGAGGCCAAGCCAAGTTGGTGAATCTTTTTTTTTTTTTTAGTTTCTGATTTCTTGTTTTTCTGGTCATGTGTTCTTGAAATTCTCATCAAGTGGTATCAAGAGCTTGAGCGACGATCAAGATGGGATCGGCAAGGTTCGAGATTGAGATGTTTAGAGGGAAGAATGACTTAAGTATTTAGAGGGTAAAGATGAAAGCTCTGCTTGTGCAATAGGGACTTCATGAAGCCCTAAGAGGGGAAAGCAATCTATCCAGCATTCGTTCAGATGTCGAGAAGAAAAATTTGATGGAGAAAGCTCACAGTGCCATCATTCTCGGTCTCGACGATCAGGTTTTGAGAGAAATCTCGAAGGAGACATCGGCTGATGCAGTTTGGCTGAAACTCGAGAGCTTGTACATGACAAAATCATTCGCAAATAAATTACTACTAAAACATCATCTCTTTACTTTCCAAATGGGTTTTGGGAAATTAATCACAGATCATCTAGATGATTTCAACAAAATCATTCTACATCTTGAAAATATTTCGGTCAAAATTGAAGATGAAGACTAGGCTATGATTCTTCTAAGATCTCTACCAGAATAGTATAAGAATTTCGTTGATATTATGATGTACAGACGAGAATCTCTGACAATAAAAGAAGTTCAATTTGCTCTAATGTAGAAAGAATTGAAGAAGAAATTAGAGATTAAAGAAGAAACCGGCTCATGACTAGGGGTCGATCTGAGAGGCGCGATTTCAAAACCAAGATTAGGACTATTTCTAAATCAAAGACTAGGCAAAAATGCTTCCTCTGTCATAAGGAAGGACATTTTAAACAAGATTGTCCAAAGAAGAAGAAGACAATGGAGAAGCCAAAAGATACTAGAGATCCTGATTTGGTTGAAGAAGGATATGAAAGTTATGAGGTACTTCTTGTTTCTAATAAAAAGACTAATGATGACTGGATTCTTGATTCAAGGTGTTCATTCCACATGACCCCTAATCGATCATGGCTTTCTTCTTTTACTAAGATTAATGGTGGTAAAGTTCTCTTAGGCAATAATACAAAATGTTCTGTGGAAGGAATTGGCAAAGTACAACTAAAACTAGAAAATGGCTTAATTATGACATAGGCAATGTGAGATTAGTACCAGAATTGAGAAAGAATTTGATCTCAATTGGAACATTGGATGATAGTGGCTATTGTATTAAAGCTAGCAAAGGAGTCATGAAGATCTCCAAAAGGCCCCTGATATTGATGAAAGGCATAAAAAAGAGTTGATTGTATATTCTTCAAGGTATAGCAGTAATAGGAGAAGCTTCACTATTTCTCGACAAGAATGCAGAGAATGCCTGGTTATGGCATAGATGCCCTGGTCACATAAATGATAAGAGATTGCAAGAATTAAATAAACAAGGTCTACTAGGTAGTGAGAAACTTGGTAAGCTCAATTTCTATGAGCATGGTGTGCTAGGAAGTCTCATAGGGTGAAATTTAACATAAGAGAACATACAAGTGAGGCCATTTCAGATTACATCCACTCCGACCTATGGGAAGCTTCATCAATTTCATCACATAGAGGAGCAAGGTATTTCTTGCCATTTCAGATTACATCCACTCCGACCTATGGGAAGCTTCATCAGTTTCATCACATAGAGGAGCAAGGTATTTCTTGACCTTTATTGATGACTTCTTAAGAAGGGTTTTTGTTTACATTTTGAAAATAAAAATGACGCTTTAGAAACCTTTATGAAGCGGAGAACTTTAATAGAAAACCAAACTAAGAGAAGGATAAAGAAACTAAGGACAGATAATGGGTTGGAATTCTATGCTGGTAATTTTGATCACTATTGTGCCAAACAAAAAATAGCTAGACTGTTGGAAAATGTAAAAGTAGCGGATTATGAAAATTGTTTTAAACCAAAATCTTTTCCAAATAACAAGTTTGACATGCTAAGTATATAAATTAATAAAACATCTTATATATCTCTTCAGGTGACCGAAAACTATAGAAACTACAACTAGAGTAAAATGTCTCAAAAGAGCCCCTACCAACTGGTCTTCCTTGTTGTGCATTTTACACGATCAGAATGCAGGTGATTGCACGTCGTACAGCTTTTCCTCCAGTGACCTCTCCTTCCAACCACTTGAGAAGACCAAGTGCTATGGTTCCAAATGTTGAATAATAACCCTTTGGGAGTTTTGGAGTTTCTATCACTAGAATACTCTCTCTATACTTCTCAAATGTTCTGAGGAACAATAAAAATAGTTCCCTTTATATACTGGTCAAACTTGAGGTTAGTCATTATTAGATTAGGCATCAAAATTTGAGTTTCTACCAACTTTTAACCAAAAACACATGAAAAATGCGTATTAGGATTATTGCACGATTAGCTTACCAAGCACGTGCACCGAAGTTATCGCATCGGTCTGTCGATCTAGGCCATTGGCTTGCCAAACGAGCAATAATATGAAAATCTCAAAATATCTTATTCTACACAAAAATCTTAGATAGAACCTTAGTTTTAATTCAAATAACCCAATAAAAAAGTTATCTGATTAAAACAGTCATATACAGATTATCACATATCAAATAAAATATTATCCAAATATTTTAACATGTTTATCTTGAATTAATTCATGAAATTAATTCAACCAATAAACCAACATGAATTATTAAACCCAATCTATTGAATTTTAGTCAATCTAAAAATTAACATAAGTCACCAATATGTAGAAAAAAGCATATAGTATCATTATAGGAATTATTATAAGATAGTAAAGGAGACCTAATGGACATATATAGATTAAGCTCTTATAATTATAAAATAACATATCCCTTATATATATATATATATATATATTTACAATTATCAACTCTAATACTATTCCACTAAAAGCTTACGCTACACTCTCAAACTATATAAAATTATGAAGCTTCAATAAGCTAATTATCCATGACATATCATAATATGTAACATCCCTATAGGATATTCATAATCGGCTTAAGGAAAAATTCTATTTTACCTTCTTGAATATTTTTATCTTATGTTTCATTGTCTTACCATTAGAATACTTGCTATCCACAAATAGTATACAATTCGGTTACACATATGTATCTAAATGGTTGAGCGCTCTAGTTTTTCCATCATAAGATAATGCCTATAAGAAAATATCATTAACTCTAAAAAGAGTTATAGATTCCATATCTATGAATAACGAGTCTATGTCAATCAAGAGTCATGTCTCCAATATACTAGTATGTGTACCTTCATCTAATTTAGGATGTGATCCTTTAGCACATCAAATGACACAAGTCGAGAATTCAGGCCTATTAATTCATTTCAGGATTAAGATGCAACATATATGATTCTTTAAAATGAATTGATTTAAACAAACAGAATTATCAATCAAATCAATACAACTTTTGTCTTGATCCAATACATCGTCACCTATGACAATATTGCAATGTTTCTACTCACGGAGTCTGACTCTAATGGCCAAGTCAAGTCATCTCCTACTAGGGATGTAGACAACATAATAATCTTAACATTAATAAAGTGTCCAACTTTATTCCCTCGATTGTAGGCTTTATCATTTAAACTATCACCTTTAAGATTCATGTCTTCCACATAATCTATCCATCATAGGCATGATCTTAAAGACTTAGATAGACAGTCTTAGACTTTTATTTACTTATCATATATTAAACAGTAATGAATATAAAGAGGACAACATTTGATATATAAAAATAATAAACTCTTTATTGATTAAATGTCTCTAAAAACTATTATATTATTTAATCCTTAAGGCACCTAGTCTAACAATCTTCCATTTGCCATAAGTGAGTAGATATGATATGTTTCATATCCCCATAGCCTTTACGTCTTCTCAAAAACCCTCGTTAATAGTGTCTTCATGAATGGGTCAACTGTATTTTCCTCGGACATGATCTTGCATACTGTAACATATTTACTCTCAATGAAGTCCTTTATCACATGAAGCTTCTAATGTATATGTTTACTCTTCTAGTGAAAACTTGGTTCCTTAGCATTAGCTATAGCTATAGTGTTATCACAATACAGTGACATCAGCTTATCTATACCAGGAACTACCTCAAGATCCCTAAAGAAATTATAGAGCCACGCAGCTTCTTTTAAAGCTTCACTAGCTGCCATATACTCAGCCTCCATCATTGAATTCAAAGTGTAATTTTGCTTGACACTTGTCCAAACAATAACGCCTCCTCCTAGAGTAAACATAGATTTTGAAGTCGATCTTCCTGAATTCAAACATGATTGAAAATTTGAATTGGTGTATCCAAGAGGTGTTAGATCTTCACAAGAATACGCTAGTATATAACATCTAGTCCTTCTCAGGTACATGAAAATATACTTGACCACAACCCAATGGTTTAGTCGTGGATCCAACTAAAATCGACTAACTATCTCGACTACATAACATATGTCAGGTCGTGTACAAAGCATAATATATATGAGACTACCTACTACCAAGGTATAAGGCACCTTCTTCATGTATTCTTTTTCTTCATCAAACTTTGGAGAGCCCTTCTTAAAAAGAGTAATTCTAGACCTAGATGGTGTTACCTACCTTTTTTGAATTCTACATTACATAGTTATTGAGAATCTTATCTATGTAGGTGGCTTAAACTAAAGCTATTATTTTGTTCTTCCTATCTTGAAAGATTTGAATACGCAAAATATAATTAGCTTCACCCAAGTCCTTCATGTTAAATTACTTAGTCAACCATAATTTGACCAATGGTAATGTCCCAATGTTATTGCCAATAAGCAAAATGGCGTCTACACAAAGCAGTAGGAAAGCCACCTTCCTATCCTTAATGTGTTTGTAAATACATGGTTTGTCAAAATTTTGTTCGAACCCATAAGTCTTGATCACTTGATCAAATCTTATGTTCCGAGAATAGAAAGCTTTGTTAAGTCTATAAATAGATTTTAGCAACTTATAGACCTTATTCTCTTGATCCTTAACTTTGAACTCGTCTAACTGTATCATATATATATGGTCCCATCAAGATAGCCATTCAGAAAGGTTGTCTTGACATCCTTTTTCTCAAATCTTGTAATCGAGAGTATCAACAATGGATAAGACAATACAAATGGACTTAAGCATGGCCACAAGCAAAAAGGTTTTGTCGTAATCAATTCATTCTTTTTACGTGTATCCCTTTGCTACCAATCTAGCCTTATAGGGTTCAACTTTCTCATTTGCTTCTCTCTTTCTCTTATAGACCCATTTACACCCTATGGGTTTTACCCTTTTGGGAAGGTCTATAAGCTTCTAGACTTGATTAGCCATTACAGACTTCATCTCAGTGTTCATAGCTTCCATCCAAAGTTTTGAATCAACATCCTCCATTGTTTCTTTATAACTACAAGGAACCCTATCATGTTCACCTAGTTTAGCAAGTGAGCTTCACTATTGAACATATACCTTCTAGGTTGACGCCAGATCCTCTCACTACATCGTAGTTCCCTAGGTCATTGTTTGGTCAATTTTTCTACATTGATTGGATTGGGCTCAACTCCCCGAAGTGATCGAATCACTTGCTAACTCCTCAAGTACCACTCAACTATGAAGCTTAAAGTCGTTCATGTAGATTTCTTCAAGGAAAGTCGCATTCATTGAAACCACGACTTTGTATTTTTTTTTTTTTTTGTTATAAAAATAACTCCCTTTAGCCTCTTTTGGATATCCTACAAATATGCACACTTTTGAACATACTTCTAAATTATTCGCTTCCTTGTCTAGGACATGAGCAAGACATCCCTATATATGAATATAGTTTAAGGAGATCTTTTTACTGTCTATAACTCGTGAGGAGTCCTAAGAACCAAATTTAAAGGCATATTGTTTAAAAGATAACATGCGGTTTGTAGTGTATATCCCCAAAAGGATAAAGGCAATGTCGAATAACTCATCATAGACCTAACCATGTTCAACAAAGTCCTATTTTTTCTCTCAGCTATGCCATTCTGCTACAAAATGCCAGGTATAGTCAAATAAGATAAAATTCTATTCTCTAATAAATCTCCTAAGAACTCATCGAAGAGGTATTCACCACCTAGATCGGATCGAAGTGCCTTTATGGTTTTACCTAATTGCTTTTTATCTTTAACTCGAAATTGCCTAAACTTGTCAAAAGTTTCACTCTTATGGTGCATCAAATAAACATACCCATATCTAGAATAATCATCAATAAAAGTGATAAAAGTCTCATACCCTCCTCGTGCCTTGATATTCATGCGACTACAAACATCACTATGCACAAATTCTAGAATCCCTTCGGCCTGATTGCCCTTAGACCCGAATGGTCTTTTTTTCATTTTGCCCTCCAAACAAGATTCATATTGTGATATAGATTCCACCTCTAAACGACTTAAAGGTCTATCCTTTACTAACCTTTGAATCATATTCAGGCTAATATGACATAATCGTAAATGCTAAAGATAAGTATTATTAAAGTGAGAAGTTTTAAGTCTTTTTGAGTTATTATTAATGTCAATATTAAGCAATGAGTCCATCTTAGGTTTAATAAAATATAGATTGTTTTGCAACCATCCACGACAGATAAAAAATTTATTTTTACGAATCACAACTTTATTGTTAAAAGAAACTAAATAAGAGTCTTTAAATAAATAAGCCATAGAAATTAAATTCCTTTCAAGTTTATGAACATAAAAACAATCTCTCAAATATAAGCTCCTACAACTATTAAAATAAAATGGACGCCTCCCACTGCTTCAGCCAACACTAAGGATCCATCGCCCATCTGAAGCATAAAGTGCTTATGTAGCAGACTTCTTATTTCCTTAAACCTCTATAGAGAAACACAAACATGATTAGTCACTTCAAAATTTATGACCCAAATATCAATTGATTCTTTAACGAAACAAGTCTCAATAACTAAAAGTTCCTTTAGATTGGAAGTACTTGCAATTCTTCTTAATGTGCCTGACCTTCCCATAGAAAAATCACTTTAGCTTCTTTGGGTTCGTTTTCTTTTTCTTCTTATCCTTTCCTTTTGCCAAAACATAAGACTTCCCATTCTTAGCCTTTTGCTTTTTTTGATTCCCAGAGTTGGAGTTGTAACCAAATGCAACCGCCAAGTTTGCCTCACCACTAGTCGGAGCTTCCATGATCAAATTCTCAAACTCTTGTAACGGCTTCGTTAGCTCAGTCAAAGTCACATCCTGTCTATTGCTAAAATTATATGAAGCTCTAAACGAGATGAACTTTTTAGAAAGAGTCTCAAAGACCATAGTTATCTATGACTCAACATCAATGTCGGCTCCATGGTTTTGAGCCTCAATGAGATAACCCATGACCAACATTATATGACCCTTCACATGTTTTCTCGGTCTTTTTGTAGTTACGAAGCTTCCGAAGAGTCCCTTGCCGCTTCATCAAGGCTTGGTCTCGAAACATATCCTTAAGATTATCCATGATCTTCATGTTGAGCCTATA
Source organism: Artocarpus hirsutus (assembly GCA_946598075.1). NCBI lineage: Eukaryota > Viridiplantae > Streptophyta > Magnoliopsida > Rosales > Moraceae > Artocarpus > Artocarpus hirsutus. The sequence continues at coordinate 86,125 of CAMOHE010048143.1, forward strand.
GCATATTATTCATGCTAGCCATGACATAGCAGGGGGCCTAATCATCAGCATCCTTCTAGCGATCATGGCTTGGATTTGTTCATTAATGGATTTCCTAGTAGGCACGGGAGAACACAGTGTTGTTAGCACAAATTTTAGTTTCTTAATGGATGGGACGATATTCAGGTTCTGTTTCCAATCATTATAGTTTTTGCCAGTTAATGTGTTTTTATCAAGTATCAAAAAGAAAGTGTTTTTAGACATTTTGATCTACAATAAAAAATCATGTACCAAATATAAGCAAACATTCAATAACAATTTAGTAAGATAACACACACAGGTAAGCATACTATATGTTTATGTGTCAAAACCTTGAAAAAATCATAATCTTATTTCGATAATCCCCAACTTAGAATTCAACAAGCTGCCTAGGGAGAGACTTGCCAAATTCAATTAGGAACACAGATTTCTTCCGATTAGTATATATCATCTAAGACCCGTTTGATCTAGCAAATATTAGTAATCATTTTTTTTTTTGCCATTAACTTTATTAACAGAGTTCCTAGGGAAAGTTAATAGTAAAATTAATCTTAAATGTATAACCATAATTTCAACTACTTTATCCATGATTTATAATTGATACCTAGGGGCGAACAACGATAAATCAAGTTGAAGAAAATTATCTTTTTGGAGATCTTATCTGGTACATGATGGAATCCCTTCCTAAGGGCCGAAACCACCATGTGTTACCTATGGACTAACTATAGAAGCCATAGGTCCTCTCTTCAAAAACCTTCTCCCACTCAATATTTTAGATGTCAATGTTTTATGTTAACATGCATGAACAATTTTTAATGAGTGGCACTCCCTATTCTACATAGCATGTTATCAACATATATAGTAAAACATATTATAATGCAAACAAGCAACGCAACAAGCAAAGCTATAAGCAATATAATAAACAGTAGTAATATCATGGTTCCATCCTATAGAAAAAAAAATAAAGATTATAAATGATCAATCGAAACATATATCGATTTTTTATCTTGTATCTTCTTATTGTATCCTTCTTCATATGGCATCCTTCTTGAATTTTCAATATTATATAAATCAAAAATTTATTTTCTTGGTTATCATAAAATTTAATGTTTCTCAAAATTGTCTTAAAAAATAAAAATAAAAACTACAACAAAAAAAAACCCACTTTTTTAAAAAAAAAAGGTTCTGCCCGAGATTGGCCTACCGACTATTTACAAGGTAACCAGCCTGCCAACTAACACTGAACCAGTGTTTTTCTAACCATTTGTAAAAACAATTCTTGAGCAGTTTTTTAATTTATTTTTCAACACTTCAAAAATATAAAATTCTATAAACATAGAAAAAACACGTAGAATTATAAGCATCTTCATCTTCTAGATCTGTTTTTTCTTCAAATAATAATTTTAATACAAATTTACAAATCATAATTAAAATAATAAATCCTAGATGGTGATGATAGATCGTCATCTAATTACATGAAATACCTAGATACATATTCTAACCTTTAAGGAACCATAACCAGCAAAATTGATCAATTAATATAATAGTTAAGACAGAAATTTATCAACAATAGCTAATTAATAAACATTCGCTACATAATCTCATAACAACATATAATTATATAAAAATCCTAGAGTGTCAACTCTCTAAAAAATTTATTTCAAGCATAGGAGAGAATAAGATCACATAATTTATTAGCATTGCACGATCAAAAACTTGTAAAATTAATGGAAAAAACATGGCTCTGATACCAATTGTTGGAAAATGTAGACGCAGCGAAATTTTAAAATTTTTTAAATCAATGTCTTTTCCAAATAACTAGTTTGATATGCTAACTACATAAATTAATAAAAGATCTTACGTACTTCTTTAGTAGACCAAAAACTACAACCAGAGAAGAATGTACTAGAAGAGCCTTAACCAACTGGTCTTTCTTATTATTCTCTTTCTACGATTGGAATACGGGTGGTTGCATGTTGTATAGCTCTTCCTCTAATGACCTCTCCTTCTAACCACTTGAGAAGACCAAGAGCTAAGGTTTCAGATGTTGAACAATCCCTATAGGAGTTTTAGAGTTTCTTTCATTAGAATACTCTCTCAATACTTTTCAAATGATCTAAGGAACAATAAAATTGTTCCCTTTATATAGTGGTCGAATTTGGGGTTAGTCTTTATTACATTAGGCTTTAAAATTTAAGTTTGGATCAACTTTTGACCAAAAACGCGTGAAAAAGCGTATTAGATCGGCTCGCTAAACACATGTATCGATTTGCCAAACTTATGGCATCAGCCTGTCGAACTCAGCCATGGCTTACCGACTATGCGATAATTTAGAAATCTCAAAACATCTTGTTTTTCATGGGAATCTTAGATAGAGCCTTAGTTTTAATTCAAATAATCCAATAGAGAAATTATTAGAGTAAAACAGTCATATACAGATTATCCCATATCAAATGAAATACTACTCAAATAATTTACATGTTTATCTTAAATTAATTCAACAAATAAATCAACATGAATTATTAAATCCAATCTATCAAATTTTAGCCAATCTAATAAGTAGCATAAGTCACCAATATGTAGGAAAAAACATGCCTATCGTTATAGGAATTATTATGAGCTAGCAAAGGGGACTTGATAAACATATATAGATCAAGCTCCTATAATTATAAAATAACATATATCATATACATATATTTTATAATTATAAACTCTAACACTATTCTACTAAAAACTTAAACTAACACTCTCGAACTATATAAAATTATAAAACTTCAATAAGCTAATCATCCATGACATATCAAAATATGTAACATCCCTATAGAATATTTATAATTGGCTTAAAGATAAACTATGTTTTAGTTTTTCAATTATTTTTATCTTATGTTTCGTTATCTTACCATTGAAATACTTACTATTCATAAATAGTATACCATTTGGTGTCTATCCATAAATGGACCACTTTAGTATTCAATTACAGTATAATGCCTATAAGAGAATATCATTAACTCTACAAATGAGCTATAGATTCCATATCTATGTTTAACGAGGCTACGCTAATCAAGAGTCATATCTTCAATGTACTAGTATATGTACCTTCATCTAATTCAAGATGTCACCTTTGGGTACATCAAAAGACACAAGTCAAGAATACGGATCCATTAATTCAGTTTAGGATTAAGATGCAACATATATGATTGTCTAAAGTGAATTGATATAGACAAACAGAATTATTAATCAAATCAATGCAACTTTTGTACCGATCCAATATATCGTTGCCTATGACAATATTTCAATGTTTCTACTCACAGAGTCTGACTCCAATGACCAAGACAAGCTATCTCTTGTTAGGGATGTAGATAATATAACAATCTTAACATGAATAAGGCATCCAACTTTATTCCCTCGATTGCAGACCTTATCATTTAGACTATCAACCTTAAGATTCATGTCTTCTACATAATTTGTTCATTACATACACGATTCTAAAAGTTTAGATTGATAGTCTCAGACTTTTGTTTGTGTGTCATATATTCAATCGTAATGAACATAAAGAAGACAACATTTGATATATGAAAATAACAAATATTTATTGATTAAATATCTCCAATAACTATTTTATCATTTAATCCTTATGACATCTAGTTTAACATAGACATCATATGATCAGGAAAACCCCACAACAGAATAGGTTTCCAGAGAGGATGAATAGATCTATCATGGATAAGGTCATATGTGTGTTGAGATTTTTAAGCCTGTCAAAGAAAGTTTGGGCTAAAGCAGTGTCAACAGCCGATTATCTAATCAACAAAAGTTCTTGTTCTGTGGTTATTATAAAGACATCGATGGAGGCTTGGTCAAGAAATCTAGCAAGATATGATAATCTAAAGGTCATTGGTTGTGTAGCTTATCCACATGCAAACCAAGGAAAATTGGATCCTAGAGCATTAAAGGGAATTTTTCTTGAGTATCCAAAAGTTGTAAAGGGCTACAAAATTTGGATAATTGGTCCTAGGAAGCCAAAGATAATAGTAAGCAAAGATGTAGTCTTTAATGAAGCTCAAATGTACAAAGACATTGTCTCAAATAATCTTGGTCAAGATAGATTAGATATGAATTCTCAGTTTGAGGTAGAGTAATCAAGTAATGACAAGGCTGAGATTGAGGTGGAGAAATCCACTGTGGTTACTACAACTAAAGATTCAAAAGTACATGCGAAAGAAGACAATTTGAGGGGCTACAATTTAGCTAGGGACAGGACAAAAAGAGAAATTAGGCTACCAGAGAGATACAGTCATGTAGACCTAATCTCATTTGTATTTACAACTGCTGATCAAATAATCTTGGAAGTGCCATAGAGTTTCAAGCTAGATATGAAGTCACAAGATGCTGAAAAGTGGTTGAAAGCTATATAAAAGGAAATGAATTCTCATGTTAAAAACCAGACTTGGGTGTAGGTGCCAAGGCCTAAGTCTCAAAGGATGGTAGGATGTAAATGGATCTGTAAAAGAAAAAAGGGCATTCCTGGTGTTGTAGAGGCAAGGTATAAAGCTAGGCTTGTGGCCAAAGGCTTTACATAGAGGGAAGGGGTTGACTTTTATGAGGGTTTTTCCCAGTAGTGAAGCACACTTCAATAAGGGCACTGTTAACCCTTACAACTCAATTTGAGCAATTGGATGTAAAAACTGCTTTTCTTCATGGGGAGTTAGAAAAAAGTATTTACATGAGCCAACCAAAGGGCTTTGAAGTAAAAGGGCATAAAGATATGGTATGTCTAATGAAAAAGTCCTTTTATGGACTAAAACAGTCCCCAAGACAATGGTATAGGATATTTGATCTCTTCGTGCTTTAAAATGGGTTCAATAGGTGTATCTTTGATAGTTACATGTATTACAAGTAGCTAAGAGAGCATCAATATATTTACTTGCTCCTATACGTAGATGACATGTTGATAGCCTGCAAAGATGTTAGGGAAATCAACAAGATTATAGCCTTATTGAAAGATGAGTTTGAGATGAAGAAGTTGGGAGCTGCTTAGAAGATCTTAGGGATTGAGATTGTCAAAAATGAAAATGGAAAGATTGTCATCCTAAATGAGAGAAATTACATAGAGAAGATACTTAGTAGATTTTGAATGCAGGATTCAAAGCCAATTATGACACCAATTGCTCAACATTTTAAGTTGTCAAAGCGTGAGGCTGCTGAGACTGAGGAAGGCAAAAGGTACATGGATAAGGTCCCATGATCAATTGCAATGGGAAGCTTAGTGTATCTAATGGTATACACAAGGCCTAATCTAGCACATGTAGTAAGTTTCGTAAATAGGTATTTGTCATGCCTGGGGAAAAAAACACTAGGAAGTTGTCAAATGGATCATTAGGTATTTGAAAGGATCAACAAGTGTTGGGCTCATTTACAAGGGTCAAGATAACGAAGATATCCATTTGAGAGGTTTAATAGACTCAGATTATATAGGTGACTTGGATAGTAGAAGATCACTCTCTAGATACACTTTCAAGTGTATGGGTGCATTGTAAGTTGGAAAGCTATCTTGCAACATGTAATTGCTCTCTCTATTACAGAGGCTAAATGTATGGCAATCATTGATGCTATGAATAAGGCCCTATGGTTAAGAGGACTGGTTAGGAAGCTTAAAGTTCAACAAAGAGCAGTGACTGTATGGAGTGATAGTCAAAGTGCTATTTATCTCACAATGAATCAAGTGTTCCATGATAGACCTAAGCACATTGACATAAGGATTCATTTTGTCAGGAAGATAATTGACAAAGACAATGTCAAAGTAAAAAAGATTAGCACAAGTGACAACCCTGCTGATATGCTCACCAAGTCATTGCCAGCTATGAAGTTTGGGTAGTGTTTGAAGAAGCTTCAGGTTAAAGAGCATGACAGGGAGACAAGCAGTAAAACTAAAAGTAACAATTTCCTAATGGTCTCAATGTGGAGATTGTTGAGAATTAAGACAATTGGGAAAATGGTGATCTGGCATGCTGACTAGAGTTAGCTAGCCAATCTAATTGTTACAATTAGTTGTTACGCGTGTTAGTGACAAATAGAAATTGTAAACTTGTAATTGTAGAGAATCTATTACTTGTATAAATAGGAATATGTTAGAAGTTCTGTTATTTAGTAGAAAATATGCAAAAAGTGTGTCTCAAAGTTAAGACAGAATACAAACAGAAAGAGAGAGAAAGACAGGGGTGATCTAGAGATAGAGAGCATTGAAAGGAAGGATCAAGCTTTCATATTTATGTTCTTGTACAAGAACAATAAAAGCCATCTAATTTTTTTGCAGTTCTCGTGATCTGAAAAGGCCATGCCAAAGTTGCTGGTGTTTTTTATTTTGGTTTCTAAGATTCTTTTTTTTGGTCATGTGTTCTTAAAATTATCATCAATATTAGGATGCTAGTTGCATGCATGTTGGTTTTCAATGGTTTGTACCTAAAATAATGATAATGATTATAAAATAAGAATAAAGAATAGCTAATAATCAGACAATTTATTACTCTAATTAAGAATGAACTCTAATCAAGATATTTCATTGTGTTTTGGGCCCAAAACTTGTATCAAGAAAAGGGAGAAGGAGGGAATAACATAGATAAGGATAATAAGTAATAGCAAAAATTTGTCGTCGAGTCACACAAAGAGCAAAGTCGTCGCTGGAATAGCACCTATTGCTGGTGTTGTTGCCATCACCTAATGAGCAATGACATCATCATCAAGAAAGAGGGAGGAAAGAGAGGGTTTCTAATTTGGGGTTGGGGTTAGGGTTAAAATTTTCTGATTTGGGGTTGATTGAATTAGGGATACAATTAGAAACTACAATACACTACTACAAACGAGCCTTATGGTGATGACTTTTTTGTGATGACAAGTGTTGTCGCAAATATTCCATTTTTTACAACGACAAAAAGTCACAATTGAGGAACATTTTTGCAATGACATGTCGTCTTATATAAAACTTATTTGTGTTGACATGTCATCACAAAAAAGAGAGCATATAATTTACAATGACATGTCATCACAATTAGTGGCTTGGCGCCAAGAATATTTGGTGCTAGAGGGCTCGTGCAAAATATGCTAGGTATTTGCAATGACAAAGGCGTCTCAAATACTATTGTGTACAGGTGGCTATAACACTCTGTACAAATGGCGAGAATTGTAGAGTTTTTTGCAACTACAATGTCATCACAAATACTAATGGTTTATAGCTGTCTTGCATTCTCAGTCATAGTTCCAAGGTCTTTTTTGCAATGACAATTTGCTTTTTTTGCAACTACATGTCGTCACAAATACTAATAGTTATTTAATTTTTAATGAAAATTTTAACAGAGAAAAGGACGCTTTAATGAAAATTATTTGCGACCATGTTTTTTAACTGTCATTACAAAAGATTACTTAATGAATTTTTTTTTTCCAGATTAATGGGATGACATCATTTTGATGACCTTTTACGACAACTTTTTTAATTATTTGTGATGACAAAATGTTGTTACAAAAACTCTGCATATAAACAAACCCAAAGCTCCCTTCCCTTCATTTTTTCCAACAATTTGTCCAACCAATCTCCATTTTCTCTCCATTTTCTCCGTCCTATTCTGCTCAAGTCTCCCCTAAACTTCTAGAAATTCATAGATTCACGAGTTTTGTATTGTAAAAACTCATATTATTAAACAATAATTATAGAAATCTCTCTAAATTAGGAAATCCCCTAACTTTTTCCTGATTGAGTCTTTGGAGCTTTTGGTTGTTTCAACCGTCCACCATTGAAGTTTTGGCTATCGTCCTTGTTTTCTAACCCTTGTTCTTGGTAGATTTTAGATTATGTCAGTTTTTAAATTTTTGGTATTTGGAATATTTTTAGAATTGTTTTGTGAATTTTATTTTTGGAGTTATAAATATGTTATTTGGATTGCAATTTGTTGTAGAATTATGAATTTTGATTGTGATTTTGTTGGAATTATCGATTGTTTCAATGTGGATTGTTGTAGAATTAAATTTTTGCGATTTTGTAGAATTAGAATTTTAGGATTGCAAAATTATTATTAATGCATTATGGTAATTAAAAAATTGAAAGAATAAATGTTGAAGTTATTAATAGTAATAAATTATAAAAATTAAAAAATTGTAAATTTTAATCACGATTTAAAAATTAAAAACAAGAAAATGATAATTCTTAATTAACAATTAATGAACTAATTAATTTATTTATTAAGCACAAAGTAAAATAATATACTAAATCATTATTATAAATTAGTGAACAATATAGTTTAATAATTATAATATTATTGTCATGGATTAATTATCATAAAATTTGATAATATAGTATAGAATTATTGTTAATGCGCTATAGTGATTAAAAAATTGATCAAATAAATGTCAAAGTTATTAATAATAATAAATTTAAAAAATTGAAATTTTTAATTAGAAATTAACAGATAAAAATAATAATAATAATAATTTTTAATTAACAATTAATGAACTAATTAATTAATTATAATAGCAATAATCTTTATTAAATTATAATTTTATTTTGAAAAAATAAGAACAATAAAATTATCATAAAATTTGATAAAATTGCGTAAAATTGTCATAAAATTTTATAAAATTGCATAAAATTATCATAAAATTTGATAAGATTGCATAAAATTTAATAAAATTGTATCTTCTTTTGAAGGTGGTAAGTTTTGATATGCGACTTTATAGTCACAAAAAAAACAACTTACGGGAGTATAAATTTATGTTTTTATTTAACACACACTTGCATGAGTTCACCTTAGACTCGTTCAAGGATCGGCATGTAGAAACACCAATGCTTGAATTATTCAGTTTGAACAGTTTGGTATTTTTATTTACATGTTTGTTATTTTTTTTCACTCGCGCCTTTGATAGAGGTTTCAGTACATCTTCTTTTGTTCTCTAGGTGTGCACCTAATATATGTAAAATGTTATTTGTGTAGAATACGATACAGCAGGATAAACAAACCTAGATGACATATAAATTAAAAAAATAAGAAAATAATAATTCTTAATTAATAATTAATGAACTAATTAATTAATTATAAGAACAATAATGTTTATTAAAATTATAATTTTATTTTAAAAATAATAAGAACAATAAAATTGTCATAAAATTTGATAAAATTGTGTAAAATTATCATAAAATTTGATAAAATTGAATAAAATTATCATAAAATTTGATAAGATTGCATAAAATTTAATAAAATTGTATCTTTTTTCACTAGTGGTAAGTTTTGATATGTGACTTTATAGTTACAAAAAAACAACATACATGAGTATAAATTTATGTTTTTATTTTGCAATTGCTTGCATGAGTTTAACTTAGACCCTTTCAAGGATCGGTATGTAGTAACACTGATGCTTAAATTGTCTCGTTTGGACAGTTTGGTATTGTAATTTACATATTTGTTATTTATTTTCACCCTCGCCTTTGGTAAAGGTTTCGGTACATCTTCCTTTGTCCTCCTGGTGTGCGTCCAATATATGTAAAATGTTATTTGTATAGAACACAATGAAGCAAGATAGACAAACCTAGATGACACAGTCTGCTTCCTCTTCAGCGGCACCTGCGCTTAACGAGGAGGGAATATTGGAGCATGTCCTAGGTAGACATAGAGGACATAGGAGTGGACTAGGCCCTACACTCTTGTGTAGTATTTACTCTTGCATGGGTGATGATTCATCTTCTAGCTCCCTGTTAGATGGAACATCTACAACGTCTGTTGACCCACATCTGGAAGATTTTTTATGGAGATTAGCCGAGCACAACATGACTTTGTACCAAAGCTACACGTCGTTGGCGGAGTTGGTGGGCCAATTGGTACCTGGAGCCCAACTCCCGCCAGTGATGACTCCACCAACTTTTGTTAGACGATGCTACAAATTTAGAAGATTAGATTGTATTTTTTTCTTTGTTCAGAATTTTGACACATTGTGTTTGGTTTGATTTTTACTTTATTATTAGAACAATGTATTTTTAACTGTCTTTTTTAATATTAAATTTTTATTTTTATTATTATGAGTCGATTATTCCTATTTAAAAAATATTAAAAATTTAATACGTAGGATTAAAAAAATATTAAATATTAAAAAATATAATATTTAAATATATTAAATATAAAAAATAAAATATTTTAATAAAATAAATTGCCTCGACATTGTTGTCACAAAACGTTAAGATATTTGCGCCAACTTTTTTAGAAATTCGTCGCAAATAATCCGGTCCATGTTAGCATTAGCACACATTGTTGCAACGACATTTTTCAAAATTATCGTTGCCAAAAATTGAAGCCACGTCATATTTGAGGACAACCGTGACGAAATTGTGGAGACTTTTTTGCGACAATTTGTTGTCGCAAATAATATTCTGACAACGTCGTCGTCACAAAAATATTATTTACAACTAGTTGTTAGTGACGACGTATTGACAAGGACGTGTCGTCACAAAAAAAATATTTACGACAACTCTCATCTTTTTGCGACAATTTTTTGTTGTCACAAAAGATGCTATTTGTAGTAGTGATATTAGAACTTTCAAGAAATTTAAAAATACTATTTGTTAAGAAATTAGTTAATTATGTTAATTACTTTCATTAGTTTAAAATTTTGTTATTTCTTACAAATTCTCTCAAGAAAACCCAATGATGTCACATTTTCAAGGAATTAAAACATGGAACTCCTCACTGTATACAACCTTCCGTCATTTGTAATTTTATTATTCTTTGTCTTGTCATAAGTTCATATCCCTCCAAATATGCCATGGATTAACACTTAAAGCATCAAGGCATGAACTCATGCAGCAGCAAATATTATATATTGCTTTAGATAGTGCATTAGTACTGGTCGTTATACAATTATTAAGTTGTCACTTTTCATTGCAATATATATAGAGAGAGAGTTAGATCGTCTTAATATGGTCACATATATAAATCTATCTTCCTTATTTGAAGAATATATCTCAATTTTTTACTTTTTTGTTTTACTTTTTTCTTTTTTATCTTTTATTTTTGATTCGCTTTCTT
>CAMOHE010048144.1:0-23726 GCA_946598075.1 Artocarpus hirsutus
GAATGATGGGGTGTAAACCAGCTGAGACACCTATGGAGCCCAATGTAAAGCTTGAACTTGAAGGTGGCAAAGAGGTGAACAAAGAGCAGTACCAAAGACTAGTAGGCAAGCTAATTTATCTGGCACATACCCGTCCAGACATTGCCTTCGCTGTAAGTGTAGTAAGTCAGTTCATGCACTCACCAAAGGAGATACATCTTGGGGCAGTCAACAGGATACTAAGGTATTTGAAAAACACTCCTGGCAGAGGGTTATTCTTCAAGAAAGGAGACAACAGGATGGTGGAAGTGTACACAGATGCTGACTGGGCAGGATCCTCTGTGGATAGAAGATCAACTTCTAGGTACTGTACCTATGTTTGGGGAAATCTAGTAACGTGGAGGAGTAAAAAACAACCTGTAGTAGCTAGGAGTAGTGCAGAAGCAGAATTTCGAGCCTTAGCTCATGGCATATGTGAAGGGATGTGGCTCAGAAGACTATTGGAAGAACTAAAGATCTCGAATACCTATCCAATGAAGCTTTATTGTGACAGGACGAAACACGTGGAAGTGGATCGTCATTTTATCAAAGAGAAGATTGATAATGGGAGTATTTGCATGACATACATTCCAACCAAAGAACAAACAGCAGATATCTTGACAAAGAGTCTGCACAAACCGAGTTTTGAAGATATGGTAAACAAGCTAGGAATGACAAACATCTACATTCCAGCTTGAGGGGGAGTGTTAGAATCTACAAGATTTTTTGGTGCTGTAATTTCATGGCTGACAGATATTAGATTGACAGCTAATTAGTGATTAGGATTGCTGATTTTCTTTCTTTCTTTAGGCAAGATTATGGCTGATTGATAGGAGCAGTTTTTTAGGAGATTTGTTTTCTTTTGTTCTTTCAGAGCTGTATATAAAGAGCCCTCTCTAAACACTTTCTGATATTGAAAAACATATTTTTTTCTTCTAAACTTTTAGAAACAAACTAACTAAAAATACGTATCCTAACCCCAGCAAATCTTATTATCTCAGCCCATTTTCCTACATTAAGGTACCAAAATATCTTTCTATTGTAATTTCGATTTCAGCAAAATATTGTGAAAATATCAAAAATATCGGTACATAGTGGTTACAATGTCAATATCGAAAAATCTATTGCATATTTTGTATAAAAGTTTGGTACATGTCAACGAAATTTCGACCAAATTTCAGTAATATCGAAAATTATAAAATTTAATGGGTTTTTTTCCTTTGAATAATATATTAATATTTTATACTTTCAATCAATGAGTGTTTGTCCTTTGTACGTTTACAATCAATGAATATGGGATCCAATTATAGCAATTCCTTCAATAAAGCTCCTCATGCTTATTATCCATACAATCAAAACTTTAGAAACTATGATGGTTATGGATTTTTTAATTATCGTCATCCGAACATACCACCACCATTTTAGGTAAACAATTAGGAGAATTTACAACAGCTTATTTATGGAAATACAATGAGAATAAGTCAACAAACCTGTGACATATTCATAACTATATTCAGCACCACTAATCAAATAACATGTCATAACACTAATATTGTCTGAATGAAGATGGAATCTCAACCACATTTAAGTCTCACAAAACTTCCTTTTGGTATTGATAAATCTTATATGTATGGAGTTTATTATGTAAATCATGTTATTTACGTTTCTTTTTGGCATTTATTATATCTTAGTACTAGAGATATATTTAATATATAATTTTTGTAATTTGAGTCAAACATCAATATTGATTTTTTCCCCGAACTTTCTATAAAATTAAAGTACCAATATTTCTACCAATACCAATATCTTCATCCTTGGACTTCCACAACAAGAGGCAAATCATGACGACTGTTGTCAAATGGTGAAATGCCAAAAGCATTGGTATCAATTTTGTATACACCTCAAAAGTAGACGATAGAAATTACGAATATCATACTCACATGACCCTAAAATGTGAAACCAATTGGGGAGAAAAACCAAAAACAAACAAAACAAAAAGTGGCGCTAATCTAAGTTATTACTCCATTATCAGGTTTTAAAGTGACTGCATGTACATGTACAATTTTCATGGTTTAAACAAGTTCCGAGGTATATGGTTTATTGACAAATGTTTTATACCAATTGAAATTTGAGAAATTAGAAAGCACATAAATGTTCTGTCTTATAGGACACATGGCAAAATGTCAACCTAGATGTTCACTGATGGGACAGGTGAGAAATGGTTTATAAAAGCGGGTGCAAACATGCTGTGGTCTCAAATTTTTTTTTTTTTTCACCAGCAAATAAGTGTAGAGTATAATAAGCAAACTTGTGTTTTTATGTGAACAATATGAAAAACAACTTGCTTTTTTTCATATGAAAAAAAACTTACAAGTACTGTAGATTCGGTAGCTGGCCAAGTTGTGGAACCAGTGTACCAGTTAGATTTGCATTACCAAGATCACTGGATGAACACAAATAGAAGTGAATAATCATCATCATAGTACAAAACTAATTTATAGCAAACAAAAGAGGGCAAAGTCAAACTCCAAGCAAACTTACACTCTAGTAACGCTGTTTTCACTATTGCAGGAAACATGAAACCACGTGCAAGGATTGACAAGTGTGGGATCCCAACTCTGAAGAACATTGTTGGGATCAGCTAAGTTGGACTTGAACGCATTCAAGGCATCACCTGTCTTATGCAAACCAATAAATCATCAGCTTCACTTTTTTTTTCTTTTTGTAGAAAGGAACTTTCTTGTACTGAAACAACAACAACAAAAGAAAGAAAGAAAACAGCAGAGCCTTCCTCCAACATTAGAGAGAGAACCACACGCCCTCATTCCAAATGGTCACCTAGGATTGCTAATAGTCAACTATTCTCCCGAAAAGCTTAGAACTGGTAGACGATGTACCACATCCCACAATGCAAACGGGATGCGAATTCAAAATAAGCATCAAATTAAGTTGATAGAAGGTTTACCAACATCCCATGAAAACTCAAACTCCGATTCTCCTAAAACCTTAAGTTGATACGAAGTATACCAGCCTCGCATAACACAAATGAGATGCGAATACAAACTAAACGCTCAACACGACAAGATAAGACAAGTACAATACCCCCACTTGGAATAGTCACAAGGGATCATCGTTATTTATCAATTCTCCTAAAAGCTTAAACTGATATGAGCTTTCAGCTTGCAATATCCGAAAATGCCAATGATATGCAAATTAAACTAAAGCCTCACATATGAATTCAAACTCATTCCTCGGGAACACCTCTCTTTTAGGGATAAACTGTTCCATACTAATTTATTTTATGTACTGTAAATTTGAATTAAACGGACTTTTCCGTTTTGAGACAAACAGCTTCATTTGGAAATTTGAATTCATGAACACCAAAAAAAAAATCGCAGTGTGGAAACAGTAACAAAGAAATTCAAAACAAAGGATTCTAAACAACATAATATATAAGTATATATATGAGGCCGGAAAGATTGGGAATGAATAGACCTTCGGAATTAGCAGAGACATTTCCGACGAAGCCAAACGCCAGAATCAAGCACAGAAAGGAAAAGGTCGAAATCACCGAGATAAGCCGCTCCGCCATTTCCATTCTCCTTGGGAATCATCAAACACAAAACCGTACCGTTGACCGATCAACTCCGACCATCCTCCTTTCCGTTGACCGGAAATTCGAGCTCCGAAAAAGACACCAACAAACAAACAAGTTTCTTCCCTCAGATTTTTTGTTTCTTTTTCCACTTGTTATTTTGTTCTCAGAAGCGGAATCGGAAAACGAGACGGTGAGAGCTTTTTCGAAATTCCTGGTTGCAAGAAGCAAAATGAAGTCGTTGTTGGCTCTGAGTTGTCTGGGATTTCAGTCAAAGTTTCAGCCCCGCAAAGTAAGAATTTTATTTGCTCTTTTTTTTTTTTTTTTTTTTTGAATTATTGAAGTCTACAAAGCAAAAGGTTATTTGTTTTGTTCTGTTTATTTAAGGGGTCAAAATATCAAAATGTGAAATAGAGCTGTCAGAAAGGAAAAGTATGCTAAAAAAAAAAGAGAAAAAGGAAGAAAAAATAAAGAAAGAAGAAGTGGCGGTCAAAAAAGGCACGCTCGCACGTGCTGAGCTCGGGGCACGTGTGGGACTCTTGTACGAGTTTTCAGAGAAACCGGTAGCGCTAGAGCTTATCATCTTTCTATCATTTATGTCAACTAGTTGTAATTCCTTACTTTTTTTTTTTTTTTTTTTTTCTTGTGTGGCTTGTTGTATTTGACACGATTAGTTTTCAGCAAAGCTTTTAATTTTTATGATTGTAAAACTTTTATATGTTATAACAATTATAAAAAATAAATTATAGTGTAAACTATAAAAAAAATATAGAAAAACAAAGCTGGGATTAAAGTAATCGGCTAATGGTAACTAGCACGGGCACTAGTTTTTTTTGTAGAATTTTGGTTCATAATTCATTTGCATCTTCAAGAGCACGACTTCAAAATGTTAGTTATGTACACGAGCAAAGGAGTAATCATACGAGCATGTTTTTGTGGAAATAAGAGGCCTAAATTTAATGGATAGAAAATGTGAGAGATGAAGCCACTATACAAATCAATGAGAATGCGATTAATTGTCAACCCAATAGTGACGTACTTGACTTGTGCTTATTGGGAAGACCGACGACTAACAATTGTAGCTATTGAGTTTCTTTGTGTTTGCCAAAAACACGAACCGATTCTTGCATACATGCCACATAATAATGTTCGCAACAGATCAGCTTCTAATTAGGGCCAGTAATTTTGAACACGCACAATAATACTATACGAAAACGACACAAAATAAACAGGTTTGGACTACACGTTTGTTAATTGTGCTATAAATAAATTGGCACAAATAACACGAAAATAAACGGGCTGGATTCGTGCTAACACGCCTTAACACGTTTAATTAAACGAGCCGTAAACGTATTGACATGGCACGACACGACCCGCCCAATTATAATACATTTAAACTTAAAAATAAAAATATTTGAAATATTTATAGTATGTTAGTATTAATTAGATATTGTGTTTTTGTTAATTTTTTTTACTGGTTTTTTTAAAAAAATTAAATTTTTTTTATTTTTTAGTTAATTGTGTCATATGCATGTTGTTATCGTGTCAACCCGTCACGGCACGTTTAATAATTGTGTTAATCATGTCGTGCCATGTTACGCGTGCCATAGGCGTTGTGTTCGTGTTTGCATTTTTGGCACGTTTATTAATCGTGTCGTGTTCGTATTTAGGCTAAACGTATCATGCTATAAACATGTTGACACGAACAGAATTATTACCACCTTTCCTTCTTATATGTTGTCTTCGTCTCAAACAGGGTTCATCTCCTGCTTATATGACATAATTTCTCGTGTGTATAGAATTGTTAGAGACTTAAATATTATAATATGTGAGATTTCTACATCATAATATATTGAAAAAAATGGTTAATAACTATTTTGAGGCATAATTTTTAAGTGGAATCCACTTTGTAAAAGTGATAAGTCTTGGCGGATTTATGTTCTCCGTCGTGAGGATATTAAAATCATATATTTATATGCTCAAAATAGTTATCATGTAAACGAGAAATTGATGTTCTCCATCACGAGGAGATCAAAATCATATATTTATATGCTCAAATGGTTATCAGGTAAATGATAAATTGTTGCTCAAAGTGTGCCCATTGACATTTGGATTTTGTTGGAAAAGCCCAAATGTGGAATCCCACATTGGTTAAGCATTTAAGTATGATATAGTTTTTAAGTTGTAGCACTTTTGTGTTTAGCTAAGATGTTGCACCTAAAAAGCTTTCTCACGTGTTAGGGGCGACCCGAATGTTGGGCTTGTTGAGCTTGCCTCAATCCAAATTTTACTGTTAAGGCGGCAGGATAATGGCACCATAAATTAATGCCATAGAGTTGGTTAATGGCAATATAATGGCACTATGAATTAGTGTCATAAAACACTTGTAACACCATGAATTACTGTCATAAAGAACTTGTAACACCCAAAATCAATCTGCTCATAAAAACTGGAAATTAAATCTCATCAATTTTGGCTTGTAATACCCCCATGACACACACACAAAACACATGGGGCACTAATTCTGGTTAATGGCAAGATAATGACACCATGAATTACTGCCATAAAGAACTTATAATACCCAAAATCAATCTGCTCATAAAACTGAAAATTAAATCTCATCTTGCCACCATGAATTAGTGCCATAAATCCCTTGTAACACCCAAAATCAATCTACTCATAAAAATTGGAAATTAAATCTCATCAATTTTGGCTTATAGTACCCCCATGACATATGCACACAACACAAGGTTTTCTTTTGTTTGTTTTGGTGATAGAAGAAGACACAGTTTCAAGTTCGCCGAAGGTAGTGCTTAATCGTGCTAAGTCCATCACTATTTGTCATTGTATCTTGAGAGACATACGTCTATCAAATCCTTGTGTACAACTGGAGGGGGCAAATATATTTTAATGAAAGCATGATTTTCATGTGCCTCGATGCTCTTTCTTGTTCCAATTGAAATTTGGTTTGATGGTTGAATTTTTGTTGTAATATTCTATTTCTAATTTCATTGTAATATTCTTTTCTTTATATTGTATTTGTTTGTTGTTTATCTCCTATATCTCTAATAATCTTAAAATAGATCCCTCATATAGACAAACAAGTAGTAGGATTCGAAGGAATATATCATATTCTAGATCCCATGTTTGTTTTCATTATGTTGAAATTTTGATTGTTTTCTCTTTTATTGTTTAATTGTTTGGTTTCTTAGTTTTACTTATATGCATGTTTAATTAATTGATGCATGAAATTACTCTTTATATATAAACCTCAAGATCTTTATGTTTGTGTTTTCTAATATTTTGCTTTAGTTATGCATGCATAAATGGTTTTGATGCTTATATATACATTATTGTTCTAACGTTTTTTGATTGTTTGGCAATTGAATGTTGTGGATTTATTACCGATTACATATTGGCTATTGTTTAACATTGTTTTATCAATATAAATTGGTTTAATATGTTAACGTTAAGATCGGCTAGTTCATGTTTTATTTTAAATTACATATGCATTTGGTTTTGGCATTTATTGTTTAGCTTGAAAATCTCATTTTAGTTATTTGCCATCTTTGATTAATTTAAATAATAATTATTATTATAATAATTGACTGTTAATTTACATTTGGGATTCTAAGTCTTGGATTTTGGTATTTGAAGAAGTGGGAGATAAGATGAATGTTGTTCCAACTGATAATGTTCCAATTGGAGGCACTTCTAAGACACAGGTGCCGTCTCCTAGGGTTCATGTCTTGACCCCGATATAACCTTTGTCGGTTTCGGTTCCTGTAAACCACAACGAGAACCTTGAGAAATTCAGTGGATTGAATTTCAAAACTTGGAAATAAAAGATGTTGTTCTATTTGACAACACTGAATCTTGTAAGATTCTTGAAAAAGAATCCTCCTATTGTTAGAAAGGATGAAACAAATGCTCAGATTTTATTTGCTATTAAAGTATGGAAGCATTCTAACTTCTTGTGCAAGAACTACGTTTTGAATGGCTTGACTATGCACTTTATAATGTGTATAGTCCAAAAAAAATAGGGCCAAAGAGGTGTAGAAGTCTTTGGACTATAAATACAAGACAGAAGATACTGGTGCTGAAAAGTTCATAATTGAATGGTTCATGAACTACAGAATGGTGGATTCCAAGACTATGATCAATCAAGTTCAAGAACTTTAGTTAATCATTCATGAAATTCACATAGAAGGAATAATAATTAGTGAGTCTTTCTAGGTAGCTACAATTATAGAGATGTTACTTTTGCATAAAATGACTTCTAACTATATGAAGCACAAGTGTAAGGAGATAAGCGTTGAAGATCTTATTATTTGACTTTGCATTAAGGAATACAATAGAGGATCTAAGAAAAAGCTCTATAACAATTTTGTTGCTGAGACAAATATAGTAGAGCATGATAAAAGCTCCAAGAGTGAGAAAAATAAGTCGGGGTTCAAGCTGGGACCTAAGGGTAGAATTTCAAAGAAGCAAAAATTCGAAGGGAAATGTTTCAACTATGACAAGGTGGGTCAGAAATCAATAGATTGTAAGCTACTGAAGAGGAACAAGAAGAAAGAGGCTAATATGGTGGACACCATTACACAAGAAGTGTTAGACATCAGTCTTTCTACTGTGGTCTCTGAAGTCAACATTGTAGACTCCAGCCTGAAGGAGTGGTGGCTAGACACTTAAACCACACATCATGTTTGTTGTGATAGAGTGGCCTTTACTAAACTTGTATTGTTAGACTTTGGAGAGAAGCTGTGTATGGGCAACTCTGCTATATCTGAGATCAAGGGCTAAGGAATGGTATTCTTCAAGATAACTTTAAGCAAAGAAGTTAAGCTGCAAAATGTGCTACATGTGTCTTATATCTAGAAGAATCTCATTTTTGGAACTCTGTTGAGTTCATATGATTTCAAGATGGTTTTTGAAGCTGATAAAATAGTTTGGTCTAAACATGAGATGTACGTGGGAAAGGGATATGGGAAAGATGGGGCGTGGAAAATGAATAGAATGACTGTTATGCCCAATTCTATTGACAAAAATAAAAAATCTTCTACTTATATACTTGAGTCTTCTCATTTATGGCATGGTAGACTATGTTATATTAATTATGATATTTTGTGTAGACTAAGATCCCATTTGGTTCAATAACCATTATAATTGGTATGTACTCAAATTTTAATTTGACCCATAGAATCTCATTAGTTGGCGTTTGGTGGCTTGTTATTAGAATCTTCTGAGTAACTTTTTAAGTACTCTTGAATAAAATCTCTTGAATTCACCCTGCGGTGTTTTCCTCCAATTTCAATGCCCATGCTACACTTGAGATTCCCCATGCTGTTACTCGCGTGAATCTCTGCAAATGCTAGCTTTCCCCAAATTTTTCATACCGTTGAGCAATTGCTTTCCCCAATATTTCTTACTGTTGATGGGTAATGTGGCTCTGCTACAAACCCACCACCGTCTCTCTCTCGTGTGTCTCTCTCTCTCCCTCGCTCTCTCTCCTTCAAGACGGCGACCATTAATTCCAGTGGTCAGAGATTCTACCCTCAAGTGGCTCGTCTTCTCCGGCGATATAGATTCCTCCACCGTAGACAATTTTTTGGCCACCGGCCTTTGCTGTGTGGTCGTTGTCGGTGTTAGAGTACGCGACCGGTGTCCTCGCGAGCTACTTGGGTTCGACCAGAGTCTGACCATTCGTCGGTTGCCTCAAACACGGTAAGTAATTCGACCTCTATTCCTCTTTTTTTTTTTTAAACAAAAATCTGTGCCCCAATACGATTTTTTCGAGTCTTTTTGTCCTATGTTTCTGGTCTTGTGTTCATGTGGATTTCTACGCTTTCTGGTTTGCGAAATGGCAGTTTATGGTGTTGTGTTCTTGTGGGTTTGTGGTGTTGTGTTCATGTGGGGGAAAAATTGTTCATTTGCTTCGGTTTACTAGTACACCGAGTTAAACTTGATAGAGAGAAAACGAACCTCCTAGTAAGAACCTTTGATGAAACAGACACAAGACTTTCAGGGTTTATGTTATTGAGTTCATCCAAAAATTGTGCTAGTAAATTTACAGAAGTAAATAAAATTTGATGCAAATACAGTATAATGCACCAAAACGAAGACCCAAAACAATTAAGGGGACGAACATGTTAGATAATTGCACTGAGATCTACAAGACTTGACAATTCAGACAGGTCAAAAACATCAATTTGTTTATGGCACCCTCTGTGAGAACACGAATCCAATGCTATCGCGTGACTATATCCATATACATGTGTGTATATATATATATATATACATATATGTACATATGTATGCATGTATGTAAAAATTAGAGAGTTCAGAAATAAAACCAATGCTTTATCAATCTCAGTATAAAACCATGCTCTCCGAATCGAATATGGAAAATTCTGAATCTTGTGGTTGATGTATTCTCTATTTCCCTTAACATCCTAGAAAAGAAGCTACCTTGCAAAATCTGTCACCTTTTCTCTTCTCTGAATAAAATCATATATACAAAACTTATAAATAGAACTGAGCTATTTTAAAAAAAAAAACTACCATGGAAACTTTACCAATTAGATTTTTCTGTTTGGAAGCATAGAAAATAAACTGGAAATTCTATTCACAATGCAGAATCATTCCTACGTCTCCCACAAAACTTTAATTCACACGAAACATTCCTTAAAAATTCCCCTGGAAGTATATTTTCAAACTTATTATTCCACTGCCTAGATCAAAACTCAAGAACACACTTATTTTCACTTAATTCCACAAAACATGTTTATTGGAACGTAATCATTTTTAATTTGAAGCACTAATAAATGGAGTCAAGTCCATACCAAATAATAGAAGGAATTATTACTTTCATAACACTGTTTCTAAAAAAAAAGAAATAAAGGGCAGAGCATACAGAGTGTCATAAAACTACTATATATCGGTAGAAATTTTTTGTCAAACTAGAAAACACACTATATAGCATATATAAGAAATAAGATAATTAAAAAATACCCATCTAAGTTAAGGCAATATAATGAATCACAAACAGTTGCCAAAAACAAATAAACCTAGTAGTGAGATAATTTATTTGTAACTGCTACAGATCAAATAAATAAATGAAGAACCTACTAGATTATGTGGATTTTGAACTTGGGTTCTACTTACTTGAGTTGAATAATATATAGAGTCTAAGGCAAACGACAGAAAACTACTAACAATAAGGCTCCAATTGTGGGAAGCTTTATGGATTGAATCCACTTGTTGTGAGAGAGTGAAGATGGAATGAATGAAGCAAAGAGAAGAGTGAAAAAAAAGAGTCCAATTCACAGAGCACGTTAATGGGATTGTTGTTTATAATGTGTTTTTATTTGCTGCTGATGGTTGAGATTGAAAGCCATGGACAGTTGGTGATGATGATGCTAACTGTTGAACGCTTTTTCATTGTGTTTCAACTGTTGGGAAGTTTTTTTAAATTCTGACTGTTGGTGGAGGGATCTAGGATTAATGGGTGACACGTAATTATAAATATTGTGCTTAAGGCGAGCATTGGAATTGGATTTTGTTTCTATTACATAGAACATATGTGAGTTGAGTACATGAATTGTAGCTTACGATTTGGTTTGCTGCTTTTTTTTTTTCTATAAGGTTGGTTTTGTTGCTATGTTGGATTTGATAACATTCTTTATCATGCAAGAGCTTGAATAGTCCTCAGCCAAATAATTGCACTATTACATGCCTAGAATGAATTCTAATTACCAATGAGGGCTAACATTTTTGGATTTTTGAGACTTGTCTAATTTATGTCCTTTTTGTTCTGCAACTGTAAATGTCAAATTTACAGTTTTTTCTAACTTCAACAAAACAACGGCTGCTCATATTAGTATAAACAGTAGCAACACTTGTCACACACATTGATCTGTGTATGCACAATGGCACCCTCTTCAGCCCATTGAGTCCAATTTCTCTTTAGTCCAACTTGAGGAGCTGTATCTTGAGCAATTCATGTATCCAGTGTGAGTGACAACCAAGCCTTGTGCACATTGACATCATAATAGGGGTACGGTTTGTCTTTATTATGTGAGAAGGCAACAAAGTTTTGTGCTTGCAAAATCTATCAAGTCTACCTTTTACACTGTTTGATGTGCAGCTTCTCTCTCCGTCTCCGTCCTGTAAGCCTCAATGAAAGCTTCTTGTTCACTGTTTCTTCCATTGTCCTCGGCACGTTTCTTTTGCTTCAACTTCTTATTAGTTTGTTTCCTAATGACAACAGATTTTACAAACCAATTGTGAAAAAAACACTTCATGTCACAAAAATACTAGACCTACTTTAGTTCGGCCCTTGGGCAATTTTTATTTTATTTGATGTCTAATGTCCCTATAACCAAACCTTGTGTAGAAATAATAATTTTTAAACATGTGTGCAGTCAAGTTTCTTATGTTATTTGTGATCACTGATATGTGAGATATAATATTAATATTGTGCACAATAATTAACGTCAAAATGTCATTTCTATACCACTTGTACATATTATAGTGCATCGCACCATGTTGATAATCCATTTTCTCTTTTGCTTGTTTTGTTTTGGTTACTTGAATTTAAACTTGATGAGTATCTTGGTACTACATAGTGATCTTAGAGAAAGTGCTGGCTATGACGACACTAAAAATTGCTTCGTCATGTTGGTTGAAGCTTTTAGTATTGTGGATTGTCGCGCTTAATATGCTACTGTGCTCTTGGTTGGATATGCACAGGCTTTTGGCGTTTTGCAACATTTGCTTCCACCTGTCCTTGTGCATACCAATCGGTCGTAACATCATTGTGGCTGTCATGCAAGGCAATCCACAATGGTAATGCTCCTAATGTGAACAATAAGAAACAATTATAGTTCTGAGCCATTTTTGTCGACGAAACTTATTAACTTTTTAGTTTTATGTGCTTGTCCTCCCACGATTTCACATGCATTGGATGTTGCCAACTTTGTGAATGTTTGGTGGAAATGGGAAAGATGGGGAAGAAAAGGAACGAAGACGAGGCAACCGTTAATTGGAACAGACACAATGAGAGGGCGTTGTTAATGAGGTTGGTGGACCATCAAACAACCGCCTTGGGGTGACATCCATCAACATCTGATTGGGACCGGTGGGCGGGGGAAATTTTGGGTCATGGTATTTTGAGAGAACGCTGTAAACAAAAACGGAATTGACTGAGGAGAATTTACTAGGTATATTTCGTCCTCATGACTGCGAGTGGCCTTGGTTGGGATCCTAACACCAGGGTCGTTAGCTGCGACCCATAGTACTTGGAGGATTTCTTGGCGGTAAGTTCTTTGGTTTTCACTTGCACTAGTATCAATGCGCAAATAAAAAAAATAATTTGTTTTTATGTGTCGATGACATCGATCGTAATTCGTTTCTAATTTTATGTCCAAAGGACCCCCATGCAAAAGACCTGATTGGTAAGGCTTTCCCGAATTGGCCACTGATCGCGCAATTGTTTCACAGAGAGCCAACCATCGAGAATCATGTGGTGGCTTCGGGGTCTGCACGTCTAACCGAACCTTTAAGTCCGTTGCAAAACAATGACGACCATGACCCAATCGTATCCGAGCAGCTAGACGTAGACGATGATTACAACAACCTGGAGGACAGGGCGTACATTGCTAATTTGGCAGAAGTAAACGGCCACAGAGGAGGACAATGTGCGATGAATATTGAGACAATGATGAATGATGCAGAGACACCCTTGTATGAGGGGTGTATCAATTTCACTAAATTGTCTGCTTTAGTTGGATTATGGAATTTAAAAGCGTCAAGTGGATGGTCAAATTCTAGTTTCACAAAGTTGTCGGAATTTTTAGAAAGGCTTTTACCAGAGGGTAATAAATTACCAACGAGTATGTATGAGGCTAAGAAAACTTTGACCACTCTGGGAATGGATTATGAGAAAATTCATGCTTGTGAAAATGATTATGTCTCTATAAGAATGAGTATGAGGACGATAATTATTGTCCAGTTTGTCAACAACCAAGGTGGAAGAAAGGAAAGGAGCCAAAAGACGACAAGAATGGAGTGCCAAGGAAAGTGTTATGGTACATTCCACCAGTACCACATTTGAGGCGTTTATTCGAAAACCTAGAACATGCTAAGAATTTGACATGGCATCATGACAAACGGGTGGATGATAGTATGCTTAGACACCTGGTGGATTTATCACAATGGAAGACTTTTGAAGCCGATCATCCCAACTTTAGTGCGGATCCAAGAAACATACATTTCGCTTTGTCGACAGATAGAATGAACCCATATGGTAACATGAGTAGTAGGCATAGCACTTGGCCCGTAATATTTGTTAACTATAATCTCTCTTTGAAGATGTGCATGAAGTGGAAGTTTTAATGTTGTCTTTATTGATTTCGGGTCCACACTTACCAAGTAATGACATTGATGTATACTTGCACTATTAATCGATGACTTAAAAAAGTTGTGGGAAAATGGAGTTGAAGTTAGAGATGCTTACCGAAAAGAGATGTTTACACTCCATGCAATGTTAATATGAATAATTAACGACTTTCTCGCATATGGCAATTTATCTGGTTATTTGGTGAATAGTTCTATTGGTTGTTCTATTTGCATGACGGAAATGTCTCACAAACGGTTGAAGAATGGTAAGAAAATTGTTTTTCATGGTCATAGAAGATGGTTGCCAAGAGATCATTACTATCACAAGCAAAAGAAAGCCTTTGATGGCAACAGTGAAGAAAGAGACCCTCCTCGCCCTTTGACAGGTGAACAAATATTTGAAATGGTAAAAGATATGAGTCGTATTCAATAAGAGAAAACGAGGTAAGGACGAGCCGTCAAATGATGGATCATGGAAAAAAAGATCAATCTTTTTTGATCTTCCATATTGGAAGACATTTTTTATCCGTCATTGCTTGGATGTTATGCATATTGAGAAAAATGTTTGTGAATCCGTAGTCGGCACGTTGCTTGACATTCCGGACAAGACTGAGGATGGTGAAAAAGCTCAGTTGGATCTCATAGGAATGGAGATTATGCCTAATTTGTTTCCCAAGAAAAGAGAGAAGCGTACTTACTTACCTCCGGCAAAGCACACGTTATCTAGAGCGGAAAAGAGAAGCTCTGTGAATGGCTTGCTTTATTAAAAGTGCCAGATGGATATTCTTTGAACGTCAAAAAGTTGGTGTCGGTGAATGATTTGAAACTTATTGGCATGAAAACACACGATTGTCATGTGTTGATGCAGCAATTACTACCACTTGATTTGCGGGGAATTCTAACAAAGGATGTTAGATTTACAATTTTCAAGTTGTACTATTTCTTCAATTCAATATGCTCGAAGGTCATTTATCCACTTGTGCTAGATTCTTTGCAATCGAAGTTGGTGCAAACCTTATACATGCTTGAAAAGTATTTTCCACCGGTATTTTTTGACATCATGATTCATTTAACGGTGTACTTAGTACGTGAAGTTAAGTTATACGGACCGGTGTATTTGAGATGGATGTACCAATTTGAAAGATATATGAAGATTTTGAAGGGCTATGTGAAGAATCAAAATAGGCCGGAGGGATGTATTGTAGAAAGTTACATAGCTGAGGAATCGGTTGAATTTTGCTCCGAGTACCTATCTAATGCGGACACAATTGGGGCGCCAAAGACTATAAACATTGAGGCTAGGGGACTATCTATGGGCAATCCTTCGTAGTAAATCAAGAGGAGTGGGAGCAAGTTTGTCTTTATGTCTTGCACAATGCTAATGAAGTGGAGCCTTTCATTAAGACTCACATGAACGAATTAAAAAAAGCATACCTAAAAAGAGCAAGAAATGAGAAGTGGTTGCAAGATGAACACAATGGGACCTTTCGGTTGTGGATTAGAGCACACATCTATGGCAAGTGCTCCACATCACAAGATGAAGGCATATCACAGGAGTTGAAGAACCTAGCAAGAGGACCGTCGTCGGTAGTTGCAAGGTATACGCCATATTCCATTAACAGTTACACTTTCTACACTCGCGAAAGAGATGAGAAGCATCCGGTGCAAAATAGTGATGTGACTCTTTGTGCTGAGGCTATGCATATTGCTTCCATCAAGGATAAGAATTCGATATATGGGACCATGAACTACTTTGGTTTCATTGAAGATATTTGGGAACTTGATTATGGGGGATTACACATAGCAATTTATAAGTGCAAGTGGGTTGACAATAACTATGTTAAAAACAACGATGACGGCATCACGGTGGTTGACTTTAGAAGATTGGGATACATGAATGATCCCTTCATTATATGGCATCACAAGCAATCCAAGTTTTTTATACTACAGATCCCTAAGACATGGAGTTGTCTTTAATTGTCTCAACAAAGTCAAGAATAGTTATCGACCATGAAGAAGTTGATGAGGATTGCGCAGACATCCCTTCATTCACAAAGGGATTGCCACTGGTTGAAGAGAGATAATTTTGAAGATGATGTTTCGCACTTGCTTCGTGAAGATGTGGAATGGATATGTATTGAGGAACCAATGAAAAAAAGATAAAAAGATGAGCATCAATAAACCAATTTATGTTTATGTTAATTTACTTTCAACATTTTTCTTTAAATTATTTCATTTTTCAATCTTTTTTTAAGGGTTTTGTATATCTACCTATAGTTAAATTTGTGGTGAAAACTGATATATACATTCTGGGCCATTGGATGCTTAACGCACAAGCTGGTCACCTTGGCCAACAAAGAATATTATGTGTAAGAAATATTTAAGACAATTTTTTACGACGGTTTTTATAAAAACCATCGTAGAAAGCCTCTCACAATATATAAAATCCTGTAAAAAGCAAGAATTTTCCATGACGGTTTTTCATATAAAATGTTGTGAAAAGCAGGAATTTTTCATGACGGTTTTTCATTTAAAATGCTGTGAAAAGCAGGAATTTTTCATGACGGTTTTTGCAAAAACCATCGTGGAAAGCCTTTCACAGCATATAAAATGTTGTGCAAAGCAGGAATTTTCTACAACGGTTTTTGTCGTGATTAGCTTTCACGACGATTTTTGCAAAAACTGTTGTAAAAAAAACCTACTTTTCACAACATTTATTTTTCACAGCATTATAAATCTATGAGAGGCTTTCCGCAATGGTTTTTGCAAAAGCCGTCGT
This sequence comes from Artocarpus hirsutus, assembly GCA_946598075.1. NCBI lineage: Eukaryota > Viridiplantae > Streptophyta > Magnoliopsida > Rosales > Moraceae > Artocarpus > Artocarpus hirsutus. The sequence goes on from CAMOHE010048144.1 coordinate 16,791, forward strand.
AGAAAATTCCTGCTTTTCATAACATCAGGCTTTCCAAGACGGTTTTTGCAAAAACCGTCTTGGAAGATGATGTACATTCACCTTTTCCCACCTTTAAATTTTTGAAATTCGCGCCTACAACCCACATTTGTGTATGCGTGCATTTCTCACTCTCTCTCCAAGATTCCTCACTCTCTCAAATCACTTTTTCTCTCTCTCTAAAATCCCTATTTTTCTCTCTCTGAAATCCTTATCTCCCTCCACCGCCATCACCTCCATCGCGTTGCCATTGCCTACTCGCTGCCGGTAAGCTCCCCTTCCCTCTCTCTCCTCTTCCCCGCCCTATCTCTCTCCTCTTCCCCCTCGCCCCCACCCCCTTGCCCCCCCACCCCCTCCCACCCACCCCCAGGCCCCCAACCACCCTCTCGCCCCTCCCCCCTCGCCCTCAGCCACCCCCTCTCCCCAACCCCCCTCCCACCCACCCCCTCGCCCCCTACCCGCCCCTTGCCCCCTCGTCCCCCCACCCCCTAACCGCCCCTCGGCCCCACGCACGGCCCCCCCTCCGCCCTAATAATCCGTCACATGTGTATTATGCGAAATTATGTTTTTGAAATTGTAAATTTGTAAATATGTGTAATCTGTGAAATTGTGCAATTGAAGTTGTAAATTTGTAAATATGTGTAATATGTCAAATTGTGTAGTTGAAATTGTAAACTTGTAAATATGTTTAAGATTTGAATACGTAAAATTATGTCAATATATGAAACTAGGAACTTGAAAATGTAAACTTGTGAATATGTGAAGATGTGAACTTGTGAATATGTGAATATGTCAATATGTGTAATATGTGAAATTGTATAATTGAAATTGTAAATTTGTGAATATATGTAATATTTGAGGTTATGTAAATATGTGTAATATGCTAAATTATGTGAATATGTGCAATTTGTGAAATTATATATGTAATTGAAATTGTAAATTTGTAAATATATGTAATCTATGAAATTATATGAATATGTGAAAATGTGTAGTTAAAATTGTAAAATTGTAAATATGTCAAGATTTGAATACGTGAAATTATGTCAATATATGAAATAGGAAACTTGAAATGGTGAATAGTTAATATGTGAAGATTTGAATTTGTGCAATTATGTGATTATGTCAATATGTGAAATTATAAATTTGTGAATATGTGTAATATGTGAGGTTATATAGTATGTATAGTATGTGAAATTATGTGAATATGTACAATTTGTAAAATTATTTATTTTAATTGGTTATGTATATATGTGAATATGTGTAAGGAGTGAAATTATATGAATATATGAATTTGTGTAATTGAAGATGTATGAAGTGGAATATGTAAAGATATAAATATGTGTAATTTGTGATTTAATATTACTATGTATGTGTTAGTTTTTGCTTACTTTGTATAGGTACAATGTCTCGTGAGATCTATAGTGGCTAGTATGAGGAGGAGTACGAAGACTGCACTCCATTTTCATCGCAATATAGCAAGGGAAACCAACGTAGTAAGCCATGAACGCGAACCAAATTTACTTTGAGCGAAGGGCTACATTAATAAAAAAAATTCATCGGATGAGAAAGAAAGGGTTAAGAATTGATGTGACTTTTGATTCAAAAGGCCAACTGAAAGGCGCACCCGGCCATGAATTAAGCAATTGGATCGGAGTCCTCAGTCGAGAGCACGTTCCGATACGGACAAAAGATTGGAGGTATAAGGATTTAGATAAAGTAAAAGATGTGATTTGGAGAGAGATATACGAAGCTTTCACAGTCGAGGATTGGTATAGGAAAAGGGCTTTGAAGGTTTCTAGCGAATTAGCAAAGGGGTTCAGATCTGACCTCTACGTTACCTTCGTATAGCCATACCTTTTCATTCTAGAGGAGGATGAAAATATATATAAACGGCTTCCTACGGTAGTATACTACTACCCTTCCATAAACGATGACGATTGAGAAGCTTTTGTGAGGTATCGACGTCCAACCGAATTCCAACTGCTATCATCAAACGCAAGAAAAATAAGAGCGAAAAATGAATACTGCTCTATGGTTGGTCGAGTCGGATATAGAGAGCTCGAACAATCCTTGATACGTTAATATTTTATTCATATTACATATATCAATTATTGTATCATTACTATATTACTAACATAGCGTAACACAGTTTGCAAAGATGGGCGTGCTACCAACATGGGAGGAATTGTAGGTAAAATCACATCAAGGTCCGATGGCCAGTTTAAAAATCCAAAAGTAGCAGAAATTGGGAACTTGATTGTAAGTTTACTGAACACGAACAATTAATTTGTTATTTAATACCAAATGAAGGATTGCGTGAATAACATTGTTGTGTTGTTGTTTTACATGATGAATACACAACGCAACAAAGTCAAGGGAGCTTCAATCGGTCGGTAATGATGACATTTTGACGAGAGCACTAGGGAAACCGGAACATTCAAGACGTGTTCGCGGTCAATCGAAGTATGTGAAGCAGTCTAAATACTTCGACCTTCAATCAGGTACTTCAGAATTGAATTCTCAAATGTTGAAGATGTAGATGGAGATTGCAGAACTCCGGGGTCTTGTGACCGAGCTCATTTCCTAAGGACTTGCCAAGTTGACAAATGATAGCATCTTACAACGGAACAGCTTCAAAGCTAGTTGTAACCTTCCCAATAATATAGCAGAAGCTCCAAAAGCTCCAGAAGTCCAATTGTCACCTCTTCGTCAAGAGCCCGAACAATGTAGGCTCTTCGTTGAGGATAGAGTTAATGGTGGGTGTGCACTTGTTGCACTTGGAAAGGTGTGGATGGAAAGTCTTCCAACTGATAGAGTTCATGGACGACTATTAGGGGAAGAGAATGTACGCGTTAACATCACTACCATCAGAGTTAAAACAATTGAATTGCATGTTCCAACACTTGAAGCAACAACTGTGGGTGAAGTAGCTGGAATTTTTGTCGCATGGCTGAAGAGGTTAGCTGAAGTCATCGTATTGACTAAGACGAGTTGAACGTCTAGCCATGTTCCATAAGATCTAAGTGGAAAGAAACGCCAAAACAAGAAAAGCTCTACAAAAGCAAGAGAATCACAACCTGAGGTAGAATAAGAACAAGATCAAACCGTTGCTAATAAGCAACTGCCTGCCTTTAACTTCACTTTAATACCTCAAGAATTTATGCAGTTGGCTCTATATGCACATTCTTTCATGCGCGATGGGTCGACGATTCAGTGCCCGATACCGGTAAATGTCACTGACAATGAATTGCCTATCTTTGTATGTTATGAAGACGTTTGCTACTTCATCAACTTTGATAAAATCAGGACGAACTGTATCCTGGAATACCTCAGGTAATAACTCCATCCTCATTTCATTTTTTTTAAAATATATGTAGAGTTATAAGGTGCGTTCAAATAATTGACTTATTGTTTTTTATTGTAGTTTTTTGGTGGAATATTGTGAACTTCAAGGCTTGGTGCAAAATTTCGGCTTCATATCTATGGCCATTGTTTCGAGTGATCATAGAGAGCGTGCCACATCACTCCTTCACCTATTAGCTCAAGCACCGAGGGAAAAATTATTCTTCTTGTCATACAATGTTGGAGAACATTGGATGTTGGGACTTATTTCGCCATGAGAGGAGCAAATATATTTGTTTGACCCCCTCGGACACCCACCACGTGAGGATTTCGCATTAGTCATAAGATTGTGAGTATTAATGTTCTCTTATAAAATTAACTATTTTTAGCCCCACATAGTTGTATTCTCTAGTAATTCGTTTAAACATGACACATTGTTAGGGTGTTTAACGATTGGAAGCTGCAAGCGGCAAGCGATGTCACAAATTGACCGAACAGAATGTTATATTCTAAACATAAGTGTCCAAGACAACAAAAAAATATAGAATGTGGTTTTTTTATTCTACGTTTCATGCGGGATATAATTACAAGTAGTATACAAGCCTTAAGAAAAAAAGATTTTTATATACATACGAATATACATGAAGTTAGATTAGAGTGGATACAATTTGTAAATAGGTATGTGCTCTTTAGATAAATAGATGAAAATAGTAGATAAACAATTCTCAAAATAGCTCAAATGTAAATGATCTTGTAAATACCTTATAATTTCAATATACACCAATTTTTGTATGCAATTAGAGCCTTTCTGTAATGGATAACACGGGACTAGGCAACCTGTTGGATATAAAAAAATTTTGGAGATTTTTTTTTGGGGAATACCAATTTTCCACAACGGTTTCTTGAAAAACCATCATGGAATGCCAAGGTCCTACGACGGTTTCTTGAGAAACTGTCGTGGAACCTTTGACGGTTTTTTAATCTTAAAGATTCCATGATGGTTTTTCAAGAAACCGTCGTGGAACCATAGTAATTCTATGACGGTTTCTCAAGAAACCGTTGTGGAATTTAAAAGATTCCACGATGGTTTCTCAAGAAACTGTCGTGGAATTTTTAAGGTTCTACGACGGTTTCTCTTGAATGGGGTAATTTTCCACGAGGTTTTTCAAAAAACCATCGTAGAAAATTAACATTCCACGACGGTTTCTTGAGAAACTGTAGTGGAATCTTTGAGATTCCATGACGATTTCTTGAGAAACCGTCGTAGAATCTTTATTCTGCGACAGTAAAAAAACCTTCCCGTGTCAATTTTTCTATTACACGACAGTAAAAAAACCATCGTGAAAACTCCATGTTGTACCATGACTGAAGTTTTCACGATGGTTTTTTAACCGTCGTGAAATTTTTCCACAACGGTTATAAACTGCCTTGGAATCCACAGTTTGTAGTAGTGTTTGGATGACAACGACAATATTTACGACATTGCAGCCTTTTCTATGGCACTATATGCCTTAGTATTTATGCAGCCACGTCAACAGCGAAACATGTTGGGGATGTTTGGACACGAGCGAGTTTTTAATTTGCTGAATGGGCATCACAGTATAATATATAATAAGATTCAATTGGGTGTTGACACGTTTATAATACTGAGCGCAGTAGTCCAAAACAAGGGTTTGTTAAGACCAAATCGTAATACAAATGATGAACAACTGATGATATTTTTAAATGTCAATCACACAAGATTATTGGCAACATGCAGGAGAGACAATTTCATGGTTTTTCACACAAGGTCTCCATGCAATATGTGAGTTGAGGCATGACTTTATTCTACCATCAAAATGGAATGACCTTGTCACGCCCCGGGGTACGGGAGGTGACGCGGTAGATTAATTAAGTTATTTTAGTAGGAATTTAGTTAAAAATTAGGTTTTTAGAATAATTGTTAATAGTAAAATTGTGATAATTTTAAAATCTTTTATGATGAGCAATCATAATATTTAAACAAATAAAATAATTTAATATTGGGTGAAGTGAGTATGGGTTCTACTGGCCTACATATTGTGCACACATATAGTATTAACAATATTACAATACAACCACAGTCCAGAATAAAAGAAAAGTTAAGTTCTTACATGTCTTGAATTTTTATAATACAACCTACCCAAAATCTTCTATTGGCGCAAGTCCGGTCAGCGGACCTTTCTCCGATCCTAAGCTGATAACCACCTATGGGGTAAGATTTTAAAATAAATAAAACGTAAGCGAAAGGCTCAGTAGGACTATATTTGGAAAATATTTAACTTTAAAAGAAATTTTATAAATCGAATGAAGACATAGAAAACGAATTAGAACAAGTAATTAAATAAATAGATGAAAATTTAATAAAAACTTTATCTTACCAAAACAATTTAAATAGGTCGACCAGAAAGAATACCATTTTCTTTTCCTGGGCAAACCATATGTAATTCACCACCGTAGTAGCCCAGCTGGGTTTTGGGACCTGCCCCCAAGGTCGTTCACTACACGACCCGATCTCTGATATGGCATCATGCCCGTATATCTTTTTATAATCAAAATTTCTATTTATCAAATATAATCATTAACATTTATTATGAGGTTTATTATGAAAACACCTCAATCTACTATTTAAGAAAACAGTTAACAAGAAATTCTTTTTCAACCAATCAATAAAAAACACTTTTGTTAAAAATCTCTTTGAGGTCAAAACATTTAAATCTAGCTATCAAAGAAGGGGTAGAAGTCTTACCTCAATACTCGTGCCGGTGTTCCACACTGTAATCTCGGTCCGTTATACGTTAACTCCACGGATCCACGCACAATCTTAAATGAAAACTGGGTCGATTAGTATCTAACCCGAGATATTCTAGATTATTAAATCATCTCATGGTGTCCTAGTGTGCCATTTAAGTTTATGAAATCATTTTATAAAGTCGGAATTTCAATCAGGGTTCAAAATAGTGAAAATGGGTGAAAATCACAACAATTGCACCATGCCCGGTCGGCCTGCCGGTCGCCCTGGTTCGGCCGGCCGAACTGCACAGTTCGGCCTGCTGGAGGTCCAAGTCCGGTCGGCCGAAGTTTCCTAGGTTCGGCTTGCCAGTCGGATGAATCCGGCCTGCCGAACATGAAGTTCGGCCTGTCGATCTGGAAAAATTCTAGAATTTTTCAAACACGGGTCTTGACCTCCCCGAGCCCAAATCTTCAATTTCAACCTGTTTTCTCAATTCTCAGGCATGGGTAATCATCATAATTGATAGAAAAACATTGTAGATTACATTTTGATGCATCAAAACAAGTTTTAAACAAAATTTTTGAAAAAATCCAAAAATAAGAAAAATTTGAGAAAAATGAAAAATCTTGATTTAAATCCGTTTTTGATGAAACAAAGTTTATATTCAAGTTAATCTAAGTTCATCTAACCTAGATTGAAGGTTTTCTAAGCTTAGAAATGCTTAGATTTCAAAATGCAAGAAAAATTAAAAAATTTAAAAAGTTTTGAAATTTTGAAAACTAACCTTGGATTAAGCTTTGATTTGAGTTTGTGGTTGCTCAATC
>CAMOHE010048146.1:0-16203 GCA_946598075.1 Artocarpus hirsutus
CCATAAAGTTTGAAGGGAGTTGTAATATTCAGTCACATCAAGGCTGCCCTGTCGCATGTCTTTGAGTTTATTTTTTATCTCAAATACTTGAGAGGCGTTTTCAAGGTCTGAGTAGTTCTCACGTACTGCGTCCCAAATGGCCTTTGCTGTACGAAGGAAGAGATAGGTGCGACTGATGTGGGATTCCATGGAGTTGATTAACCAAGCCATAACGATAGAATTGTTGAGTTCCATGAAGCATATGAAGGATCACCAGGATTGGGTTTTTGAATCTCTCCTGAGATATAACCCATCTTCCCACGTCCATGTATTACTAGAAGGACTGATTGTGACCATTGGAGGAAATTTTTTCCATCCAATTTGTGATTTGTTATTTGTTATCTGCAGTGACTGTCCATCTGCAAAGGTTTGTGAAACGGTAGTCATTTGAGCAGAGGGCGGCGCTTGGGATGATGATGACAAGGACATCTCCTGCTCTGAACTTTGGCTCCTTTTCTCAGTGCTCATCGTAGTAATTTAGGGTTTGGCGATGTAGAGGACTGGCTCGGATACCATGTGACTTTTAGAGCGAAATAACTTGCTCTTGTTATCTTCTTTATCCCAGTACACTGACGGTATTTAAAGAGGTTGAACAAAATCTTAAATCCCTATAAATCAGGAAGAAAATCTAACTAAATCTAACTACCCAAGATTTAAGGCACGCAGGCTTTTTCCTCCTAGATTTACTAATAAATTTATTTTCTAAGTAAATCGAGAAAATAATAACATATAACTAATCCTTAACCACCAAATCTGAACAAGAATTCCTACAGGCACCTACAAATTAAAGCCTACACCAATGCAGACTGGGCTAGAAGCATAACTGATAAAAGATCAACGTCAAGCTATTGCACCTTTGTTGGAGGTAACCTTGTTACTTGGCGAAGTAAGAAACAAAATGTCGTTACTCGGAGTAGTGCAAAAGCCGAGTTTAGATCTGTTGCTCATGGGATTTGTGAAGTAATATGGATTAAAAGGCTTCTAGAAGACCTAAAGATCTACAACTAGTCACCAATGAAGGTGCACAGTGACAGCAAGGCAGCCATCTCTATTGCTTATAATCCGGTTCTACATGATTGAACTAAGCACATAGAAGTGGATAAACATTTTATCAAAGAAAAACTTGATGGTGGACTGATTTGCATGCCATACATCCCAACTGAAGATCGGGTTACTACACAAGAACCAATTTGACAGCTCAATTAGCAAGCTGGCTATGGAAGACATCTTTAGTCCAGCTTGAGGGGGAGTGTTGGAAATTGAAGATTAGACTGAGATATTGCAGGTTTTGAGAAATTTGACAACTATAACTGTAGAAAAATTCTAGTGACCTGATTATGTTGTGGTGGAAGTTTAGGTGGAAGTCTAACTGTATTCCACTTTCTTCTCTTAGTTGTTAGCGGCCTAAATTCAAGTTAATTGTTAGTGGCCTTAACTCATGTTAACTGTTAGTGGCCTAAATTCAAGAAAACCTTTTCTTTGTATATATTCAGCCCTTGTATCATATGAAAGATAATGAGAAATAGTTTTTTCCAGACCTATAGTTGTGTGGAGATCCATTTCAACAACATATTCTCGTCTAATTCTCCTAATGAAACCCAAATCACCGAGGTGCTGGAGGGAATGGAACGCAAAGTTTCTGATATAATGCGTGAAGAGTTGGACGCCTCGTTCACTGCAGAGGAGGTGAAGGAGGCAGTCTTTGGTATAAGAATGTGGAAAGCGCCGGGGCCGGATGGTTTTCATGCTGGGTTCTTCCAAGAAAATTGGGAACTGGTGGACGCTAAGCTTACACAGGTTTGTCTACAGATCCTAAATGGCCACCAATCCATCCAGCCTCTAAATGATACATATGTTGTTCTAATTCTGAAAACCAAGTCTTCGAAGCAAGTTTTGGACTTTCGATCGATTAGCTTGTGCAATGTGACCTACAAAGTTGTTCCCAAGGCTCTCGCTAATCATTTGAAGGTACATCTACCCAGAATAGTCTCAAACGAACAAAGTGCTTTTGTCCCGAGTAGACTTATTATAGACAACATTGTAGTGGCTTTTGAGACAATGCATTCTATTCGGAGAAAGACGGGAGGTAAGGCAGGTCTTATGGCACTTAAATTAGACATGAGTAAAGCTTATGACAGAGTGGAATGGCAGTTTCTAAAGGCGATCATGAATAGAATGGGTTTTTCGGAGTCTTGGACTAAGAAGATTATGGATTATGTGGAAACTGCCCATTTTTTCTTTCTGATAAATGGCAGTCCAGTTGGCAAACCCATTCCAAAGCGCAGAATCCGACAGGGATGCCCTTTATCCCCCTACCTATCCTTGTTATGCATCGAAGATTTTTCATCTCTACTACATTGCGCGTAACAGGCCAAACAGTCGATTGGTATCGAATGTGCAAGACAAGCGCCCAAACTCTCTCATTTGTTGTTTGCAGACAACAGTATTAGCTTATGCGGGGCATATGAGCGTAATTGCAACGTGATCAAAACGTGTTAGAAAGGTACGAGCTTGCCTCTGGATAGAATATTAACCTTCAGAAGATTGTTGTTGGCTTCAGCCCAAATCTTAAAATGGACCAGAAAGGTATTATATTAAACATTTTTGGTCTTGATAACAATGCAACTCACGATTTTTATCTTGGCCTTCCTGCTTTTGTGGGGGGTAACAAACGCCGATTCTTCAATAGCATAAAGAAGAAGATTAGGTAGAAGTTACAACTATAGAGAGGTAATTGTTTTCAGTGGGGGGAAAGAGATCCTCATTAAGGCTGTAATCCAAGTGACCTCCGCCTGTGCTATGAGTGTTTTCAAACTACCCTGCTCGTTATGTGACAAGCTCCAATCCCTTATTGCTAGATTTTGGCGGGGAGCTGGAGGGGATGGAAGGAAAATACATTGGCTCCATTGGGAGATCATGTGCCGATCCAAGAGAGATGGCGGAATGGGATTTAGAGACCTATTGGCCTTTAATCGGGTGCTAGTTGCTAAGCAACGGTGGAGAATCTTAACAAATCCAAATTCCTTAAAGGCACGTGTACTCAAAGCCAAATACTTTGCAGATTCAAATTTTTTACATGCCCAGCTGGGGTATAATCCCTCCTACATTTGGAGAAGTATATTATGCGGACGCGATCTAGAGGCGGGAATCAAGTGGAGAATTCGTAATGGTAGAAGTGTAAACATCTATGACGACCCTTGGATCCCTCAGCCTTCCACTTTCAAAGTCATTACTTGTTCTAGTGAGGAGGACAGGTCCCTGCTAGTTTCAGACCTCATTGATAATGGGTTGTGGTCCCAACAAGCTCTTGAAAACCACCTATAGGCCATTGAAAGGGAATGTGTACGATGCTTACCACTTGGTACAAATGACGGGGAGGATGTTATTGCTTGGCGCTTTGACAATAAAGGATTATGCTCTGTCAGGTCAAGGTATAAAGTCGAAACGGAGAGGAACAGTCCAACTCAATCTTTCGGATTTGACTCGCAACTATCCAGCTCAATCTTTTGGATCCAACTCGCAAACTATGTGGTGGAATAAATTATGGGCTATCCCAAGTCAAGATTCATGTTTGGTGGGTGGCTCACGAGGCTCCTGCAATTAAAAAATGTCTTCGATCCTATGGTATCCAGTGCATGTCAATGTGTTCACGGTGTAGAGATAACACCGAGGATGTTCAACATGATTTGTGGAGCTGCGCCGATGCAAGAGAAGTGTGGGAGAGGAGCTCACTATGCCATATACTCCAACAGTTCAAGAAAGGCCCATTTTTTTCTATTTGCACATGGTTTTTCCATTGTGGGAAAAAGAACTGGATTTGTTTTGTATGTTGACCTAGAGTATATGGCTCAACAGAAACGTAGCTCAATTTGGAGGTCACATTCTCTCCTCAAAGGAGGTGGTGGAGCAGGCAGACTGGATATATGAAGACTACAGCTCTTGCTAGAAACTCCATGAAGACAATAGCCCCACTCTGCCTCTCACACGTTCTAATTGGCAGGCCCCAGCTGAAAACATTATCAAAATAAAAGTGGACGCTGCTTGCCCAAGCTATTTAGACCATATTGGAATAGGAGTGGTTGCCAGAGACAACACTAGATTGGAGGTGGTCGCAGCTTCTATTAAAGTTAGAGGTCGATTCTCTTCACATGCAGTCGAGTCAGATGCCTACAATGCTGTACAAGCTGTACAAAAGCCGCGGGATAGATCAATGGAAGCATGTGTTATTAAAGATATTTGCGATATCTTTTGCTGAGAGTCAGTGTGGATCTAATTGCTATACTTCCCAACAAGGGAATGTGGTAGCCCACACTTTGGCCGGTTATGCTTTGTTAGTCAATGATGCTTGTTTTTGGCAACTTTCTTTGCCTATCTTCATTTGTCATTCTGTAACTCAAGACTTATCGGCAGTTTGATGAATTTACGTTCCCCTTTCAAAAAAGAAAAGAAAAAAACATTTTTTTTTTTAAAACAAAAAGGTGTTCTCCAAAAACATGTGCATGGAAAAGGGGATTTATTCTCAACTTACTCATTGTTTGATATGTAACTCTAAAATCCATCAAGGTAAAGAGAAACACTCACTTGATAGTAATTAGCCGGACGAAATTCCCACTCAGTCAAAGATTTCTCTGCACTACCAACAAGAGATGAAATAGTCTGAATGGCAGCCGAACTTGTCTCTAGTAATTCGGCAAATACCAAATACTGTCTGCTCATCCACTCCCAGTGAAGAAAAACAGCTTCTGGTGCTCCTACAAGCCTTTTGTATGAAGCGTTGTGCTGACAGAACCACGTAACTGCTTCAACAATCTTTCCACCATGCAACAACAATGTTGAAATCTTGAAGTGCAATTGTTCCGCAATAGTTTTTATCTCAACCAATCGTTGAATTGCGGGTAACCTAGTTGATGTCCCAATCATCTGCATAAAACATTGCAAACGTTACATGAAGTTCGAGCTGTGTAGAATTATGTATCAGTGGGTACTTATAAACATTCCAACACAACAGTAGTTGATTCCAATAACAGAATCATGAAATGACATTGGCTTTAATATGTAACATGGCATCTACACCTAATGGTAAAGTAGAGACACATATGGTGCTTATTTACATTTTCTCTACGACAATAATTAAGGCTCACGTGTCTTTATTGAGAACTTAAAAGTTGAGCTGGGAGCTTTATTTGCAAAGATTGCAGTGATATATACCTCAAGATGAAACCAAGTTTCCCTAATAAGGGCTCAAACCATCTGGTCATCATTGTATGGTGACACTACAATAGTCTATATGATTTCTTAATTGATCACAGAAGCTAAAAAGTACGTCATTACACAAAGGGAGATCTATTCACGAGGAACTTATGAAGCTAACTTCCATAGAGACTGAGAAGAAAATATTTCAACTAAAAGGTAGCATTAAAAGATGCAAGACTCTGACAGTGAATATAAAGAGAAAAGTCGGTATACATACCCCACGGAGTGTGTGGTAGGCATCCTCATAGAATCTTATAGCTTCAGCCCAATCTCTTCGAAACTCTGCATAGACGGCAACCTATATGTTCAAGCAGGAAAATCAGATCATTAGCAGCAGACTGACGGCAAGAAATGTACATTGGTAGACATGGTTACTAAATGCTTGAACAATCAAGATTTTTCTGTCACAGCTATGAGTAAAGTCCCATTACCCACATGCATAACAAGAAGCCAGTATTTCATATTCCAAAAATGGAAAAAATAAAATAAAACTGTGAATCTGTAAATAGGAAAAATAATCCCAGAGTTCACCCTTGATTACCAAGCAGCAAAAGAAGTAAGAGGGTTCCAGGCATTAAAACCATATTGTAGAAAACCAAAACCATCCTTGAAAGATTTCTAAGAATCAAGTACTATAAACTCAAAAATAGACAAACTTCTTTATGAACTAGGAGAAAGGAAAACATCCCAAGAAAAAGGGCTCCAAAATAAAGGTTCCTACATTTTTAATCAGATAAGCAATTCTATTGACCAAAATCCAAAATAAAGCCTGCTTACCTTGAAGCAATAACGAACGTGTAACTCAACTGAACTAAAACTTTTCTTCTCAATTTGAGTCTTAATCCTTCGCCCTTCATCTCTATAATATGTGTTTGCAAGTTCTGCAAATATGCTGCCCAACCTGCACCAATGTACAGTGCAAATCTATTAGAACATTTCTTTTGCCTTTTCTCTTCTCTTTTTTCCCCCACTAAAGCAAACATAAGATTGATCGGACATGCCTGTGAAGCGATTTCTTCAGTTCAGACTCATCGTTTTGGGCAAAGGTGACAAAGTATTTTGAATCAATCTCAGCACGCTTCCGTAGAGCAAGCATTCGATCTTCAGTGATGTCATCTGCATCAAAGTTAAATTCCCATATTATCAAATTCCCTCTTTTTTTTTTCCTCCAAAAATATTACTATTTGTGACCACAACTAGTTTTTAGCCCATTACAATTTGCAATCTACAAATTCACATATCAATTCCAATAGAAAAGTAAATCAATTTTATCACTTTCTTCTCAGATGGGTTATGGCAAAAATCTCAGACTAGGTTTCAGCCCATTACAATTTTCAATTCTCAAATTCACATGCCAATTCTAACACCGTGAAAACTCAAGACACTTTTATCGCATTTCTTCTCAAATGAAGTATTTGCAAAATTCTACAACTAGCCTTCAGCCCATTACAGTTTTCAATTCTCAAATTCACATGCCAATTCTAACACCACTGTGACTCCAACAATTTAATCATTTTTCTTCTCAAACTGGGTGATAGCAAAATGGACCAAAAAAAAGAAGAAGAAGCACAAGCTTACTAACCCTTTGAATGAGAATGTACAACCACAAGCACCAATCTGATATTCCTCGCACGAATCACTGCTCTGTTGACAAATAAGGCATTAGCCGAAAAGAACAAAGAAACTCATTTCTCACTCTAAACAAATTCACAAAACAAAACAACGAGAAAGAAAGCAATGTGCAGGTACTTGAGATTGTCGAGATCGGAGCAGAGCTGAAGCCACTGGGCGGGATCTCCGGAGACGCAATCGGAGGAGAAGAAGGCGGCAACGACGGAGGGGATCTTGGTGCGGTGCTTGAGATGCCAATCTCGCTTGAGAATGCCATCCGGTTGTCCAGGCTTGGGATTGGGGGTGGTTTGGTCGTCCTTGGGCTTGGGGGCGATGAGAAGAGAGATCTTCGAGAGGTCGGGCAAGGCGAGGGAGTTGATCGGAGGCTGAAGAGAGTGGAGGTGCGACGACACCGTCTGGTGAAGCTCCGGGCATCCGACCACCGCCACGAGGCCCACCGGCGGACTCCTTATCTCCTCTGGGTATTCTTCCATGGCTCGATGCCGTCTCGAACTCAACCGCTTCTGGCCGATTCCTCTGCTTTCAATCCTTCGTCAAAGTCTTCTTCTGCTTCTTCGGCTAATCTAACGAGCATTTGGAGTGAGCGTGAGGAACACTACTTTTACAAAGTTTTTGCTGGGATTATTTTTAAAAATGACCTGAAGATCATTTCTCCAGTGTAAAAATACACGTTGATACGCTATTCTATCTAGTTCTCCAACCCACTACGCTAATTTTTTCTTAAACAAAAATAAAATGATAATTACATTTTAAATTAGAGATTAGGGAAAGACAAACACTAATTCAGACACAAATAACTAATGTATTTACCCTATGTTTGGTTGAGTTTTCACTACAAACTCAGTTATAAACAGTGTAAAGCTCTCACATGCTACAGTAACAATAAAAAAATTACTACAGTATAAAGCTCTTATATGCTACAGTAAAAGTGGTTCTAACCACTGGTTCCCACTACCCTTCCAAACACTCTATTATAATGACTAAATCTAGACCATAAATCAAAACCATTAATAGGTTCAATTGAAACATTCAATGGATGACATAAGCAAAGTTTCAAGAAACTGAAAAGGCATGCAACAAATCAAACATATAAAATGCCCTTTCAAATACACCATTACAAATTGTTGGTTACTCCGATGTATCAAAATCAAGGAAGTAAACGCTATAAGGCCAATCACAACATTGACAACACTAGGTTCATACAAATGAACAACACTAGAAGGTGTAGAGACTACCTCTGTTATTACAGATAAAAACTGGCAAAACAAAAAAAAAAAAAATTTAACCAACAAAAAAATCACCATATTTGTTTGACATGCACACAAACTAAAACAAATGGATAGGAACCAAGAGACATCGACGAACAATCCGGAGACAAACTGACCACTGTCGATAAAGCACATAGAATTGCAGCACTACTAGCAAGCCGAATAGAGAATAGATGTCAAAATCCACATCACTTTGCCCCAAACCACCACTATGTAGTCCAAAACCCAAATCTACCTTCTTTGTTGAGCTCTGGTAGCCTTTCATAGGACTTGGAATTGGGGTGAATAAAAAACTTGACAATCCGATAAATCCAATTTAACTTATCTAATGAAATCCAAGATAATCCAAATCCAAATAAATATTTCTATCAACTCACCTAATTCAATATTTCATTAGGTGGATTTGAATTGAGTTTTTCATAATTTGAGATAATTCAAATTCATCCAATGTAAAATATATATAAAATATTTATTACACACATTGTAATTTTAATATAATCTTATACTAAAAAGAACCTTGATTTATAGTAACATAGTTTATAAAGACTTATTCTATTTGGTTCCAGACTTCTAGTTTTTTATTTTCTATTTTCTAACACATGCTACACACTACACACTATAGTATAGAATCCCTTAAAAAATAAAAAATAAAAAAGACTTTGATGGTTGAGGCCTAATTTGTTCAAAGAATTGGTTAATGTATGAGGATGAAGAGCTTATAGAGCTTAGACAATACATGGATGAGGTCTAAGCCTTGGAGGAATATAAAAAGGTTACACCAGGTAATACAATTATCATATCTTATTTTATATATATATTTTCTGTTATTTTATTTGAAAAGTTATTATGTTTTATGCTAGGTGATAGATCTTATATTACGGACATAGAGAATATTTAGGTGGAGATGCTTGAAGTTGGAGATTGGCAATTGTACAATAGTTGATTGTGGTTGATGTTTATTGACTAAAAAGTTATTTGTTTTCTTAGTTTTTATTATGTTTTCTCTTTTGAGTATGACTTGTGTATTTGAGGTTTATTAAACATCCAATATGTGATAAATTTTAGTTTTTTCTTTATATGTTTATTATTTTAATAAATTGTTAGTTTGCTTTCTTTTTTCTTTTTTTCTTATTTATAGTGCTCAATCCGATCAACCTACTCAATCCACCCGAACTTTACTTAGGTGGGTTGCTTTTAAAGTTTACGTTCATTGGATAGATTAGATTTAAAAAATCCTTAAAATCTACCTAACCTGTCCGATGTTTACCCCTAGCCGAGAGTCCGAACGCCAGCACAAAGGCAAAGCCAAACTCAGGACCTATGAACCTCCTTGAAGAAGTGGCTAGACAAACACAAGGGAGAAAAAAAAAAGAAACCCTAAGGGCGAAGAGAGAAAGCGTTGATTAAAACTAATGCATAATACTATTTCTAACGTTACATGTATCTTTTGTCGTAATTATTAAGTCTTGAAAACTTTAGAAATGGCAAGTGAAGGCAGCCTAGTTAGTTGTAAGTTCCTCCATTCCAATCATAGGTTGAGATTTTGAGTCACGTTAAACCCTACTTAAAAGTGATAGCATTTCCCTTTCCCTATATAAAAAAGAAAGCTTTAAAAGCAAATTTTTCATATTAAAATACTTTGAAAGTTATAATATTGTAACATTAAAAGAAAAGGCCAATGTATCAATCAATAGGAATCAAAAGTCAAATTTGTCATATACTAAGCTTTGTGGTAAATTTATTACTAAATTTAACATATGAAAAATTTGGCATAAAAATAGCATTGCATTGGAAAGTGTTTTTGCGTGTAAATGCTAAAATTTGGTATTACCATATCAATATAGCATTACATTTGAGATGTTCTAAATTACAGTATTTTTGAGAATATAGTTTGAATTAAGAGTTTAGACATAAAACATTGAATAGAATTTAAATGTTATGGAAAAAAAAACACTGTAGCAAAGTTAGTTTGATATATTTTTTTTGGTTTAAACCATGTTTCTAAACTAAATCTTAGTTTATCTACCAACATAAAGAAAAAAAGTTAGTTTGTCCCTTGCACTTCAAGAGCCCATTTACGAACATAATTTCAAACAAACAAAAAAAATTTAAACATTTTTGTTATAATATTTTTTCGTAGAATTTAAATTGTTATAATATTTCCTCTTTAAATTTTTAAAATGAACTATATTCTCTTGGCAAATTCAAAATGCCATCATACAATTCTAGATCTGTCCAAAAGAGCTAGTGTCTAGCCTCTTAGACTCGATAGCTAGCTCGACCTAACCTATATAAAAACTTAGGTCAGGTCAGGCCATCCTTAGGTCTTTAGCCTGCATGCCAAGATGGGCCAGACTTGGGCCCTCCAGGTTAGGGCCTATTTGCCAAGATGGGCCAAACTTGGGACCTCCAGGTTTGGGCCTATTTTCTCTCCGGCTAGCTAGCCGAGTTTCTCTCTAATCCAACGTGGTTTGGTGCGTCTCGAATCATACTAGTATGTCAAGTATGTATCTAGATTTGTGCTTATGGCTGTGCATTCTCATTCAAAGGGTTAGTAAGCTCATGCTTTTCTTTTTCTTTTTTTCTTTTTTATTCCATTTTTCTATTACGTTTTCGAGGAAAATTTTGATGAAATTGTTTGAGTTACTCTGATGTTAGAATCGGCATGTGAATTTGAGAATTGAAAAATTGTAATAGGCTGAAAACAAGTTTAAGTATTTTGCTAATACTTAATTTGAGAAGAAATGTGATAAAAGTGTTTTGAGTTTTGGTGGTGTTAGAATTGGCATGTAAATTTGAGAATTGAAAATTGTAATGGGCTGAAGCCTAGTTTGAGAATTTTGCAATACCCCGTTTGAGAAGACAGTGATAACATTGATTTACTTTTGCATTGGAATTGGTATATGAATTTGTGGATTGCAAATTGTGATGGGATAAAAACTAGTTATGGTCACAAATAGTGATCTTGTTTGGCGGCGGCGGTGGCGGCGGCAGTGGAAGGGGGGCGGAGGGAATTTGGTAATATGGGCAATTTAACTTTAATGCAGTTGATATCACTGAAGTCCGAATGCTTGCTCTACGGAAGCATGCGAAGATCGTTTCAATATACTTTGTCGCCTTTATCCAAAATGATGAGTCTAAAAGCAATCGCTTCACAGACATGTCATGCCCTATCGATCTTATGTCTGCTTTAGAGAGGGAAAAACGAAGAGAAAAGGAAAAAGAAAAACTATATATCGGTGCAGATTAGGCAACATATTTGCAGAACTTGCAAACATGTGTTATAGAGATGAAGGGCGAAGCATAAAGACACGAATTGGGAAGAAAAGTTTTATTTTAGTTGGTGAGTTAAGAAATAGGGTTTGTAGAGAAGAAAAAGAAAGGAAGAGGAAGAAGAGTGTTGAAAATTTTCTGAGAAATTTTGAAGTATTTTTTATTATTGTACTACCCCATTCGGTACAAGAGTGTCAATTACAAACTTTTATGCATAAAGCTCAGAAGAGGAAACAGCTAGCTATACACGTGTCAATAAATGGAATATGGACCACTTGTACAGGGAAGTGACTAATTACACAAATGGATAACAAATAAAGAACATGCTAATTCTGATTTTGCTTGACATTTCCCCTCAAACTAACTGGTCTAGGAAGGATCGTTAGTTTGGAATGACACTTAGAAAACTCAGTTGTTGGAAGAGCCTTAGTGAATGTATTTGCAATCTTATCATTAGAAGGAACAAATTGGACATGAAGTTGACCACGCGTTATGCGTTCATGAACGAAATAATAGTCCACTTCAATGTGTTTAGTTCCGGTATAGAAAACGAGTTGGTAGCAAGATATGCAAAGCTGATATTATAGTAGTGAAGTGGAAGTAAGAGAAACAAAAAGCTTTGTAAGAAAGATTCAATCTAAATAATGTCAGTTGTGTCATTAGCAAGACTACGATATTTTGATTCAGCACTTGAACGAGAAACTACCTTGTGCTTAGAGGAGGACAAAGAGATAAGAGGGGACCCCAAAAATAAGCAATGACCCCCTGTGCTTCATAGATCATCAATGGAGGTTGCCCAATCAGCATCTGTGTAAAATGTTATAGTGAAGTCTGAATGAATAGAAAAGGAAAGCCCGAAATTAATGGAGCCTTTTAAGTGGCAAAGAACCCTTTTAACTGCATGCCAATTATGATCTATTGGCTAGAGCATAAATTGACAAAGTTTGTTGACAAAGAATGCAACATCAGGACGTGTCAAAGTACAATATTGAAGGGCCCCAACAATGCTTTGGTACAGTGAAAGATCATACAAGAGAATACCATCATTGAGAGAGACAGACATGTTGTGAAGCAGTGGGGTTGGCAAGGGTTTGCAATAAGGGCAAGCTATCATTGGCGTGGTTGACTTCTATACCAAGAAAGTAGCAGAATTGACCAAGATCCTTCAAGGAGAATTTGCAGTTCATAGTAGTAATGGGCTGTTGAATTAAGATGGGGTTGTTCCCAATGATGAGGAAGTCATCAACATATTGATGGGAACAATGAGGATGTGATATGTTGGTATGGAGAACAAACATGGAGGTGTCCGACTTAGATTCAACAAATCCCCAAGTTAGAAGCCGAGAGCTCAATTTTGTGAACCAAGCCCGTGGAGATTGTTTAAGACCTTAGATAGCCTTGTTGAGCCTGCAAACATGGTTAGGAAATTGAGAATTGATAAAGCCTTGGGATTGAGTCATGTATACCTCTTCTTGAAGATCACCATGTTGAAAAGCATCATGCACATCGAGTTGTTAAATAGGCCACAATAGTTGGGTAGCTAAGCTAAGAACAAGGCATATCGTACTTGGCTTAACAATGGGACTGAACGTCTCAAGGTAGTTGATACCCTTAGTTTAATGATAGCCTTTGGTGACTAATCAAGTTTATAACACTCGTGATAGTTGATATGTGGGATGGTTCATGAAGGTCAGAGTTAAGAGAGGAAGAGAGAAAAAGTTTGGGTTTCACAATGCCATCTTTGAGACGAGTTTGCATAAGATGTGTGCTTTGGGTGGACTTGGAAGGTTTAGTTGTTGGGCGATTAGGTGGTGTAAATGGTGTAGGGTAATTCTGATAAGTGTTCTGCATAACTCCTGTATTATCAATAATCAATAGAACAGCGGTAGACGGTTGTCTAGAACAATGACTAGGTTTAGATTCAAGAGATGTGTTGGAAGGAGAGGAAAGGGACTGTGATATTGATGGAGTAGACATAGAAGTGACTAGAGATTTGGATGGAGAGACCAAAGTGGAACTAGATTAGAAATGATGATGGAATAGGAGTTGAGAAGGATGTGATGGTGGCAAAGTTGGGAAAGGAAAGGAGTTAGGAAAGGGATTTGGGACATCTGTGGAAAAGGGTATAACATGTCATGAAATGTAGAATCTGCCAGTAGCTTTGCTAAGACATACATAACCTTTATGACGAGAGCAATATCCAAGGAATACACTCTTTTGATCTTTTTTTCTAATTTATGTTTGTTGTAAGGCTTGAGGCAGGGAAAAGAGGAGCAGCCAAAAACTTTAAGCAAGGAATACGAGGGCATTTTGTGATACAAAACTCAAATGTTGATTTGTAGGAGTCTATTACAGTAGAGAGTCTATTTATGAGATTATTACAAATGGTGATTTGTCGGGGTTTATTATTTTTCCCTTGAGCTATCCTTACAAATTATTCTTTCTTTTTCTTGATTCGATTCCCTCAATTTGTACTCTTCCCCACAATTATCTCTTGTCTCCAACCCAATTTCTTACAAAATTCCCTTGTGCATGAAAATAAGTCTCTAAAGCTCCAATTCATCTTTAGAATTAAGGTAAAGGATATGAAAATAAACAGGCTAGGTAAGACGGTGATGTGGTTAGCCAAATAAAAAGGTTTATATGAAAAGCTCAAATTAGCTTACTAGGGGATGTCCTCGTAGGAACATCAAATGAGGCTTTGGTTGATTTGGCCTTGTTGCTAGGAATCCTTGTGCCTTAATCTTGTTCTAAGTGATGCTCTATTAGTCGTTCGCTTCGAAAGACCTCCATGAGAGTTTTGACATTCAACCTTGACATGTCAAAATTAAAATGAGTTACAATGAGGAAATAATAATCAACTTCTCCAACACGCTTGTCCTTTTACCAAATAACATGACTGTATACATAAAATGTGAGTATGACCATCATAAAAATATATCAAATAAAGAATGACATCATGATTCAACACAACACTCATAATCACTTAAATCCATAAAAAATAAAGCTCAATTCTCATCAAAGTAGTTGGAAGGTATCCAAAGACTTAAAAACAAGTCAAAAACCTAAACTAAAACAAGACTCAAAGCAAAAAATTTGAATTTTTTTTTTATTTTAAATCTTTTCACAAAACAAATCTTAAATCTTTCCCCCTATGGTTGAACCTTACATTGTCCTCAATGTAAGACTTAAGCATAGAAGAAAAGACACAACTTAAGCAAACAAAACAAACAAAAACAAAAAACAATAAAAACAATAGAGCAAAGGAGAGTGAGAAAGATCAAATCTATTATGGCGTGCTCTCTCTATTGAATTGCCTCCCAATAAGTGTTTAGTTTATTGTCCTCAACTCGATATTGTCCTTGCTTAACGTTCTCTCTCTTGATGGAACTGCATCACCTCCCCATCAAATTCTATGGTGAAAGTTCCCTCGTATACATTGATTTTCGTCCGGGTCGTCTTCAAGAATGGTCTCACAAGAAGTATTGGCGTTGGATTAAATAAGGAGTCATCCTCCATGACAAGTGCATAAAATCAGTGGGGAAAATCATTTCGTTCACCTATACCAAAACATCTTCTACAGCTCTTATAGGATAAACATTAGAACGATCAATAAGTGATAGAATTACACTGCGTTCCTTAAGTGTACCTATATTTAAAGAAGCTTAAATAGAATATGGCATTATAGTTGTTGATGCTCCCAATCTATCAAGGCTTTGTCAAACCTAGTGTTGCCAATGGTATAAGTTATAATGAACGTACTTGGATCCTTGTAATTAGGAGAACGCTTCTATTGTAAAACCACCAACACATTCTCCCCCACACCTATTACCTCATTACTCTTTAGTGATACTGCTTGGTGGTGCACAATTCTTTAAGGAATTTGGCATAACGTGGTGTTTGCTTGATAGCATCCAGGAGCAGTGTAATGACCCTCCTTTTCGAGCCATTACTTAGCTTATTTAGACTTCATTTCTTGACAATATTACTTGCTAGTGGGAAAAATGCCGAGTAAATTTTTTTCTTCATTAAAATATACTTGAAAATCTTACTTGAAATTGCTACAACTTCCATTGCAACATAAATTGAAGCTTAATTATAAAACTTAACTTTATAATCATTTGAAGCTTTTCTTACAACCCGTTAAATAAACATTTACTCTCGTAAAATTTTTTAAAACAACTTTTTTAAACGGTGAAAACTCTTTCTTAAAACTCCATGCCCAACCTTCGCCTCTGTCTTACCATAACATCGAGCTCTTCAACTAATCATACTGGTCTTTCATAGGAGTGCCTGCAGTATGAAAGAACTTGTAACGAACTTTTGCTTAGTAGGTTCAAACTTAACTTACAAAACAGTAAATCATTCTCACAAACCTTTTTTCATAAATCTTTTCTCGTAAAATATTTTTCATGAACCTTTTCTCATAAATCATTTATATTAAATTTTTTTCATAAACATTTCTCATAAAATATTCTTCGTAAAAGCTTTACTTTCAAACATCTCTCATAAAATGTTTTTCTTAAAACATTCTTTATAAAAACAATGCGTAAAAGGAATGCAAGCCACATCACAATGTATGATTCTATATATGCTCATTTATGAACTTTTTATTATCATTCTTAACTTATCTTGAACTATGGGCCTAGGTGCATGTACCAAATACACATGACCATTTAACACCGAGGCCATAACATAACTTTAGCATGAAACTTCTCTTAGGTCGGGAGGCTAATAC
>CAMOHE010048147.1:488-21019 GCA_946598075.1 Artocarpus hirsutus
TGGTTCAACCATTGTTCATTTTTTCCCTTCCGATAAGCCATTATCAGTAATTTTGTTTTATGACATTTCCAGCAAAGATTTTTATTGGACATGGATGATAAAATCAAAGCTTGCATAAGTTTCTGTAACGATTCAACTTACGTGGCTGTTACTTAATTACTTAAACATACATTTATTAAGAATTACTTAAATTTGAAGAATATCTTTTTTTGTTTAAATTCTTACCGGTTAACTTTACACAAGATCATTCTTACTTTTATTGCAACAAATATAATAACATAATATATTGGTATAAAGATCATAAAGTCACGGGGACTAAGGCTGTATAGTTACAACCTTGGTCACTAAAATATACAAATATTGCTTTAATAATACTGCATATATTTAAGTAAAAAAGTTTTAATTATCAAAATTGAGTGTAGATAAAATTATGCACGGTATCTATTCTCTATATCCATGGATCATTTGACGTTATACCACTGTCCATCATATGGTGATAACAAGCAGCGTAACCTACAACATGAACATACTTGGATAAGCTTTCGTTCAGCAAGTAGGAACTAGAACTCGTACAACATTTGAGAATATATATAACAAAATATGCATGTGCTGGTTATGCTTATTTATGATCAAATTTTATGAATGTAATGCGCCCTTGTGTATAGGTACCCATTGCGTGCAATCATTGTGAAGTTAGGGTTCGCAAAAGTCCCCAACATCCCTAGATCATAAAAAGGAAGTGTACTGAATGCTTCTCCGTAGATCGAGAAGTTGGTACGACGCTCTTATCTTATTCTTTTAGGTTTTTACTAGACTTATTAATATGTATGCAGTATGACATGGAATTACTTAGTATAACACAACATAAAACATGCATTTATAACTTTTATTAAACATCCAAAACATTTTATTTAAAAATTATTCATACTTTTGGCCAAATTCCTACTTACCTGATTTCTAACAATAGAAATCACCATCTCGCTAAAATTCCCTAGGCTTTACCCTCAGATTCTGAAAGAGGATACCTATCAAAAGTGTAATGTTAGCTTAACTTATACTTGTATATTTAACATAACAGTAAAGAGAATTAAATTCTTTCCTCACACATATTTTTCTTTGTTTTGAAGGATCGTAATATTACCGTATTTATTATAAGGATTTTATTGTTTTAATCCTTATAGCTTAATTTTCCTTAATTTCCTTTAATATCCGTGCTAAAGCTAATAAATTAATTAACCAATTACTTATCTTATTTATTTATTTATTTATTATCAATATTGGGCTTGTAGTTGAATAAAGCCCACTAATAGCTAAACATGTCTATGGCATTCTGAATGCTAAACGATCGAAATTTTGCTTTGAACGTGGCTTTTGAGTTGGTACTAGCATTGAACCCATATTTGATGTAGTAAAGTCATGGTCTAGCTTATCGGTTTTTATCAATCATTTTAAATTTGTTAACTTTTAAAATTACCATAAATTATATGTGAAAGGGAGTTCTGTAATCTTTACCGATTAAATTGTTTTAATAATTCCAATTAGAAGTTCATCTTAAAAGCAGAGGTTTCAAGAATTTTTTTCATGAAAGTTCTTTGTCTCGTTGAGACTTAAAACATTCGTGTTTTACAAAAATCATAATTCAAACATTTTGTGGGTTGTTTTTCTCAAAAACACAATCTATACAAAAGGTGTAGTACAAAGTTATAACACTTCTTGTGACACTTAGCAAAAACGTTTCTAGAACTGCCACAGATTACTTTGCAGCTGCTGTGACAGTACGGGGAGACAATAAACTAAGTATTCTAATTTTTGGAATTGAAAACTATACAGTTTTGAGGTCTATACCACTGCTGTTGTAAAAAATGTTCTACACCTTTTGCAACCCATGACGAAAACAGTTCCTTAACAACTTTTTACTACACTGCAAGAACTGTAACAGCCTTAGGAGACAATAAAATAATTATTTCCGAATTCAAACATTTAAAATGGAGCAGTTTTGAAATCTGCACTATTGGTGTTGCACAAACGTGTTGCAACACACGACATGCCATTTCTGGGTTGAGATTCCAGTTTTAAACATCTCACATAAAGTCGTTCATGCTATTGTGACTCTACCAAGTTTTAAGATTCATTATAACCAACCTTCAAAGTATCCATTTTACCATCGAAAGAGTAGAAAATTCTTCCAAAGCACAAAACATAACCTAGATTTAAACTGTACCATACCCATCATGCATAATAGTAAACCTTCATCAATAAAAGCTCAAACAAACCATAAAACAACATAAATAAATCTTATTATACGCCAACAACGCTTAAAATAAAACCATAAATCATTTGCTTAATTTTAGGGGAAAAAAGAGAGGTTTAGATACTTACCCTTGAAGATTTACTCTAGAAGGATGCCTCCAAAGTCTCCTTCTTGGCTCAAAATTTTGGCTAATAATTTCTAGTGGTGGGAGATAATTTGAGAGAAATGGAGCAAGGAAAACCAGTTCTTCTATGGAGAAAAATGGAAGAGAAAGAGAGAAATAAGATAGTGTTGTGGAAAAAGAAAGGAAGAAAATGAGCTCTTGATGTGGAGGCACTTATTTATAGACATTTGCCTAATCTTGATTAACTTTTAACATAATTTCTAAACCTTACTTAAAGTGTCTCAAAAATGCTAAAGTTGAACAAAAACTTGGTTACACTACTCTAACGTTAGCGCCACAACATGGAGAAAAAGAAAGCAATTTTGCATTAAATGTACACCGTTCTTCACACCTTACCTAAACCATGTTTTACACTGTTCATGTCATACCTATGTTGGTTTGTCCTACCACTTTACCCACATGGTTCCTCATATCATGAAATGCTGGTAAAGTTTCATCTAGCTGAGGAAAACTAATTGGCTGCTGGGAGACTTTTTGTTCAATTAGGTTGCTCAACACAGTCTAATGCTAATATCGATATAAGTTAAAACCGGTAAATTCTAAATAGTGTAATAAAATTAAATTATTTTTAATTTAAAAATTATTCTTAGACTACACAAACATAAAATTGAATTTGGCACTCTTTCTCGTCATTGACCATCCTTGACAATCAATTCCCAAACTTGAAAAGCATTTTTTACCAAAAATACCACTCGTGCAACTCCATTTTCTAACTAATAGGCAGCTAACGATTTATTTTGCATTAGAGTGTTTTTCGGTGCACTATTAACATTGTACTATACTTGATATCTACTGATTGAAATTTATTCCGTCTTAAATCATAGTAGAAATTATCAATCAAATTATTAAATCACAAAAATTAATAAATTTAGCTTAAATATTTTCCTATAGAATTTTGGAATATTCATATAATTTCATAAATCCTTAAATCATTAAATTCACACATGATATTTTTTAGGAAAATTCTTGACTTAAATATGTAGATTACGTTATTTAATTTTACGTTTTTTTGGGTCATTATAATTTCATTGGTAGGTTTGAAGCATGATTAAAGTCAACACTATAATAAGCGGAAAGCTAAAATGATGGAAAGATTTTATAGAATATATATATTCTCAAAAGTACTCTTTAAACAGAGACTAATTTCATAGTTTTATTCTCTATGAGAAAAGCTTATTTGTGTAGCGTGAAGGGAAATCAACTCGGTCCAGGACCTCCAAATGACATCACATGTCCATCTTCACCTCGCTTTCCCAATCCTCAACACCATAGTACCTATGCTCGTCTGCATACGTTTCGGTATTTTCTGCATCCACGGGGTCATGAGCCTCATTTATAGTTGTGACTATCCTACAAAATCCATCTAAGTTTGGTTTTCCAGTTGGAAAATGGCCAGAACCCATTCCAGGACCAGGTTGACCGGGTGGACTATAAGCCTCTCCTCCCCAGTCAACATATGTAGCCAAGTCTTTTAAGCCACTGAATATACGTGATGGCCAAAACCCCACTTTGTGGAAGTTTGGTCCTTACTTCAAGCCACCAATTTCCATTCAATGGATCCTATCACAATAAGGAAAAGCTTTAAGAATAAAGGATACCCAGTTGTAGGACAACAACTTTATCTCATACATTAAGGTTTAATTCTCTTGTAAAATAGAAAGGAAAAGAAAGATTTATATATCCCTGACTAATAACATTCCAATTGTTTAGCTGATACATTAAAAGATCACGGAGACAAGAAAACAACTTTAGCAACAAAAAAATAAATAAATAAATAAATAGAGAGAGGAAAACAAGGATAATATAATAACAGTTAAGCTTATTTACCCGATAAACAAATACATTTACTTCAGACATTACATCTGCACCGCGTGTAATTGGAGGAAGAATGGAATCAAGAGGTATCTGAGTATTAACAATAATAAACCCAGGGCCCTGTGTGTTAAAACAAATTGAAGTACCAGCCTGCAAAAGTTTTAAGGATGATATTTAAACATTTAACTGACAAATTTCATTACAAATATGTATAATCAATATATAAAACAGTCGAGACTTGCTTTCAAATATGTGAAGAACCGAGATTTAGAATCACCATACAAACTAGGATTTACCTGATGAATGATGAGAAAGCAAAAACTTATAAGCCAAAAAAAGAAACACAAATGATTTCAAAACGATAACTCTGGCCAACACAATCATGTCCCAAAACATTGAGCTTCTACAAGACAAGCAAACTTTAACAAACTAGCTATAATCATGTTAGAAGTCTTGCCCTAAGAGAAAGATTAAAGAGGCTTACTCACCGTCCACCCAACTTGTATGCTATCATCACCACCTCGGATTGTCATTTGAAGTTATATTTTGAAGTCTCGATATGGACATGGGGGGAAGGATATTTCTTCCGGTATGTCCGTAAAATATCCACAAATATTCGTCATATCAGTGAATATCTTTGAAAATTCAGGATATTTTCGAGAATTTTCACAAAATGTCTAAAAAAGCAGAGAAAATTTTCTTGTTTGCACAAAAACAGTTTTTAGGACTTTTTTAAATAATTTTTCAAAATAATGTGACTAATATTTTGAACCTAAAAACAATATAAAGGTATTTATTAAGACTTATTTAGCCTTTTAATAATTTTTACTTTTAAAATAAATGGTTCGTGACTCTTCTATAAAGCCTTACGTCATGTTAGAGTTGGATATGTGTAATATATATTTACCGTTTTTTGGATTACGTGCATTATGGTATTTATGGTTATGGTCATTAGTTTCTTAATTATTTTTGGAAATTTTTATTGAAAAAGTTGATGAACTTCATGGTTTTGGTTTTTAATACATAATGACAAAATCATTAATTCCTTGGGTTTGAATTTTATTATTGATATTGTTGAATCTACAATCAAATATAAAATATGTTAATCTAGATTAATGTATTCTTTTTAATGGATGTGGGCCTTCAAATCATCGTTATTTGAATCTGTTTGTTTCAAAGAGAACTTGTTAGACTAATTGTAGAAAACAATTAACAAATTCAAACCAAATAGAATAAAATAATGCTGAAGAGATAAAAGGTACCACACACGCAGATTTATAGTGGTTCATTCTATAAAGAGAGCTACGTCCACTGTTCTTCACTATATATGAATTCGTGAAAATACAGATTACAAGGATGAGAGTAGAAAGAATTTGATAGAGTTTCTTTATGTTCTATTTTTTGCATACACAATTAAAGACAATATCTCTTTATATAGAGGATAGAGAAGAATCACGACTTCCAACCAACTGGAGGAGTGGAGTGATAATGCTGGAGGTAACTGTAATAGTAGGGCACGTGTCAATTTGTGATACGCAACAAGAATCGTGCTTTCTCCACGTCTCAGTTCGTGGCTAGACATGTTTATGATTGTCAGTTCATGTCAATCGATTCCATCAAATGAACAATTGGGAAAAAACCTGGGCACAAACCTGCAAGAATAGAATGTTAGCCGAATAATACATATCGAATTCATTTGGGATCGAACAGATCGATCACATCGAAGCCTTAATTCAGTTTACATGTATGTACTTCTCATGTCGAGAAGCTGAGTCGTTCGGTTCTGTTGACATCTCGTTCTCTACCTATATATATCTATGTATATATATGAAACCCAGGCCTTTTAGGACCCATCATTATGAGGTACTTTTTGTCTTCCCTATTTTTTGTCTGTATTTTCATGCCAAACCTTCTCAAGATCATCTTGATCGTAAACCAGTTAAGGATATATCGGACAATAAGGTTTTACCATCTCTATTGTATGTATTCTTCCTGATCTTTTATACACCATGGATGCATAAATTCATATCCGTCCAACATTTTTAATGGACTAAAATGCACGACTCTTTGCAATTTTTTTTTTTGAAATCAACAATATATAGAACACTTGACATGTTCTTCAGATTAATATTTTTTTTCCCCTTAAATGTGCTTACTTGTATATTATATTTACATTAGACCAAAACTCTGGGTTATATTGACGCATTAAATATGTAATGTTAAAATAATTTTTCTCTAATGTGTTATTAAAGAAATGCTGATTATTCTCACTTTTATGATTCGACCACAAAGCATATTTTGGTTAAAACATGCGTTTTATTTGTCCTTTTTGTTTCGTTTTTCTTGCTGAGTCCTATATTTTTTTATAGCTCATTGAAATACTGTTTTTAATTTACTCCTATTAAACAAATATTTCTCATTTATATCTCCGGCTAAATATTTTTCACGTATTCCTCTTATTCTTCGCGGTTGTCGTTGCAGTGGATGTGTGAAAACTATACAATTAGTATTTTTGCAGTAGGCACTTTCATATATTTTTATGTGTATAATACTTATATAATATGCATGTTTCTATAAACTTTGTTGAAGTTTTTCTTTTTCTCTTTTGGTTAATATCTTACTACTAAACTAGAACACAAATCTTCAAGAGTGTTCTATCTGTTTGTGTATAATACATACAATATGCATTTGTACACAAAAACTGAAGTTATTTTTTCGGTCAATATTTTACCATTAAACAAGAACACAAATCTTCGTACACCTTCTTGTTAATTTTCCTTTCATGAAATTTTGCCAGAGATCACAGTCAACCGTGGCGTTCAGGGGAGTCCTATTTTGTGCAATTGTACTGTATTGCCTTTGTTACCATGAAAAAGTTGAAGGCGGCCACATATAAATTATCAAGGAAAGAAGATCTGGAAATAGAAAAGCAACTAAAGCTTTTGAATAAGCCAGCAGTCAAGACTATAAAAGTAAATCCTATTTCCTTTGTTACCTTGAAAAAATTCTTCTCTAAAATTGGCGCTAACTGTACTATTAAATTATGTCTATAACATATCATAACGACCTTTGTAACTACATGGTAATCTGATTATAGTTTACAATCATATTCCTAGTTCTCTAATGATGTGCATTGAAAGAGAATGATCATAGCTACATTTTTTTTATCTTGGTAAAAATGATTTTGTTGGTTTTGATGCATACATTGTTTTTCACCACTTATCAAAATAAACTTACGTCTATTTTTATCTAACAAACATATTTTTCTTTGTACAAATGCAGACTGAAAGTGGAGATATCTATGATTGTATTGATTTCTACAAACAGCCCGCTTTTGATCATCCATTGCTAAAGAACCACACATATCATTATGATGTTTGTTGTTCTGCTTGCCTAATATTTGTTTTTCTTTGCATATGCAAAGTTATCCCAACGTAACAAAATGAGTTTGATGTATGGTGCAGATGAGACCTATTTCTCCTAGTAAGAAGATGAGTTACAAAGAACCTACAGGGGTAGGCAAACCATTAGAAATAGGGCTACAAGGTGAAGGTAGTCCAATTGGAACAGTTCCTATTCGGAGAACTACTAAAGAAGATCTTATCAAAGCCAAGACATTCACAGACACATATGCTTCAAGATTCAACCCCTTAACTTTTTATAAGCCAGGACTTCATGTATGTTTTTTTTTCTCCTTACATTGTTAATCTTGATTTTTATTCTCTTGTTTCATCACTTGTGCACTCTTCTCAAATCAACTACTTGTACTGCTGAGTATGCCATGTAATTTGCGGTTGCACGAATGCTGATTTCGGAAAACAAACAAAATATTTACAATAATTATTAAAAATATTTATTTTACATAGAAGCACACAAAATTAATTACAAACTTTTAAAATTTTCGGTCTCTTTTGGTTTGACATAGATATAATTTTTAAGACTTAGAAATATTTTTATAAATTACTGAAAATATAATAAAACATATTTACAAATTTAAAACACTTTATCAAACACATTAAAACTCAAAATAAAATAACCGCATGTTATTTTTACGGTTTTAATTATTTACAAACCAGACACATATTTAACATACTGAAACAATTTTAAAAATTACTAAAAATATTATTAAACATAAAAACATACTAAAAATACATTTTTAAACATATTTTTACACTATGACACAAAAATACTTGTTATCACACAAATGCTATAAATTAGAGGATTTAATGAGAAATAAAAGCATAAATAAATGATTTAAGCCTTGTAAAATATATACTTTTATAGTCTTATCAGCTACCAAATCCTAATGTAGGTGAAATTATGTTGACAGAAATTATATATAACATATTAAAAATATTTTCGCTAACAAGAAGAATTGAGTTGGCCCTATTTATATTCAAGGAGTAGTTTTATAAAAAAATGTCATACGAGGAATACGAGGAATAATTATGATGATAGCTACACAAATGGGTTTTAATTTTGGTTCTTCTATAGTGGTTAGCCTATGAAGACCATGAGATATTCTTATTCAAATTTGCACGTATTCGAATATTTTTAGTACTAAGGCTACTTGATACTCATTTTTCTTGTACAGTAGGATTTAGTCAATTTAAGCATTCTTGTAAGTTAGCTATTAGGACTGAATTAGAAGCATTTGAAAATTTGGATGACAATTCATTGACTTGCTTAAAAAGGTAGCATAGAATATTATTTTTTTTTAGCAATGATGTCTTTTGGTTCTTTTTGAAAAGAGTGAAACATTAAGAATTTGGTTTAAATTGTAATAATATCATTGATTCTAGCTTTAATTCCAGGGTTACTTGAAATTTCAACTCCAATATCACCAAAGCTTTCAAGTCTTAAAATTAGCACTGATTATAACTTCAATATACCGGTTAGTATAGGTGTGCTATTGTGCATAGAAAGCGTGCGTTGCAAATATTGATATGTTATTCTATGCCTTATTGTTCTTTTCAAATTTCAATGAGTTATAGTTTCTTGAGTATTACTTTGTTGTTTTACTTTTGGTGATTATAAGTGAATAAAAATAGACGTATGAGACCTCGCATTAGATATGCGTGGATGTTTAAAAATCAGGTGTCCAATTTAATATTCTGGAAAGAGATAAGAAAAACAACATGCAACTCTTTCTATATGTAATGCTAAATGTAATAATAACATGAATAAGCTTGTAACTCAATATATCAATCTCTTGTAACAAAAATATGAAACTTGATGGTGTGATCTGTCAAGAATTGAACAACATCCGAAAAGGAAATTATAATAAACGTCCTTCTATATAATGTTATTTATACTCTTTCCTCGTTTTTAATTATCTACTAATACAACTTCATTATCATATAAAATCAGTAGACCAAAAATGTTAGAATAAGAAACTAATATGGTGGTACTACAATGGTATCGTTATGTTTTGAAAATATCATTTTGATAACTTCAAGTTGATTTATTAACCAATATCAGAAATGAATTTCCATTTATTTAAGTGTGATTCCATCAAGAATTAAAAAAATATATCCAAAAAGGAAATTATATTAAAGCTAAAAACATTCTTTTATACAGTGTCATTCGTACACTTTTCTCCTTAATTAACGGTTATATAATGTCAAGAATGTTTTTAATATACTTGTGTCTAAATATCAATAAAGATTATTTTCATTTTTTCCTAATTTTGAATAAAAAAGAGCAGAAGAATATGAAAGATAATTTATGTTTAGAGATGGGCTTTGTTGTATTAAATGATATTCTTTTAAAAAATATCGAGGTACTACTTTAACACTCTTGAATATATAAGGTACCTTTATTATTTATATAAAAATATTGGTAACATACTTGTGTCTAAATATCAATAAAGATTGTATTCATTTTTTTTCTAATTAAAAAAAAAAGTGAGCAAAAGAATATGAAAGAAAATTTATGTTTAGAGATAGGCTTTTTTGTATTAAATGATATTTTTTAAAAATATTGAGTATTAATTTAACACTTTTGAATATATAAGTACCTTTATTATTTATATAAAAAATACAGGTTAATAAAATGACCTTTTTTAAATTAACACGGTGTTTGCCCATCTTATATTCAACTAAAACTTTTAGTTATTATAATGTAAAGCTCTTACATGCTTTAATAATTTTGACCAAAATTAGTTCAAACCAATGTTTGAACTACCAATGTTTGAACTATACTCTTAAACACTATATAAAATTCATTAAAGTGTTAAGAAAAAAAATTAAACTGATCACAAAACAATTTACCACC
Source organism: Artocarpus hirsutus (assembly GCA_946598075.1). Taxonomy (NCBI): domain Eukaryota; kingdom Viridiplantae; phylum Streptophyta; class Magnoliopsida; order Rosales; family Moraceae; genus Artocarpus; species Artocarpus hirsutus. The sequence goes on from CAMOHE010048147.1 coordinate 11,015, forward strand.
TAGTTAAAAAAAAAAAAATTTACTAACAATAAGCATTGACTACCCTTGTTTTAGCTCAACCTCCACTCTCAGCCAAAACGGTAAAAATAGAGAGTGGTTTAAATAACCAAACCCTATTTTACTGTAGGGCCTATGTTCACTTAATGGAAAATTGATTTTAAATAAAAGCTATCAATAAGAAACCTTGTTATAACTGATATTGATATATTACTAATAATATTGAAAGAAGGTACCTGCTTCATTGTTCATTGCAAGACGTTTTATTGTTCATTATATAATTTCATTTTTGCTTTTTATTGTTGGGTTTATTTTTTTTGGTTTTAAAAAATTGATACTTTGTGGTTTTCTATCATCATGTGTTCACGTTTATTCCTGTTTTGTTTTCTTCTTTGTTAATTGTTCAACTTTTGCAAAAACACCACCGCAGTATTCAATCCCCAAAGCTCTTCTACTTCTTCTTCTCTGCTGCAACGCTCCTGTATTTTCTCTTTCTTTCTTTCTTTTTCCTTTGATTCGTGTTGCTCTGCTCTGTTCCATCTGATCTGATCGGTTTTTTGCACGGTCAAAAGTCCGACCGCTTTCTTTGTGGAGTTCGGCTTCTGAGTTACTTGAGTATTTTTTTTTATTTTTTACTTAATTTCTTTTCTGTCCTTTCTTCTCTTTTTATTTTCTGTTTCTTGCTTATTTTTTCTTTGACTAGGTTTCCTTTGTCTTCTTTTTCTGTGGAAGTCTTTTTTTTTCCTCCTTTTTTTTCCACTTATCACCTTTCTTTTTCTCTTTCTTTTTGCAGGTCCTTTGTACTCTCTTTTTTCTCTTCTCCTCTAGTTTCTTCGTCTTCTTCTTCTTCTTCTTTTCTGTAAATTAGTTTGTGGTTGGCAAGTTATTTTTTTTTCTTGATTTATTAGATATGAGTTTTTAAATTAGTTTGTTTCTTATCACTGGGAAGCAGAAAGAGAAATAGCCTTTGCTATCTGTAACTTGAAGAGTTTGCCAGTTTTGAAGCCTTTTCCTTCGGCACTTCTTTTGGTACATCTCTATCTGCTTTAACTTGTTTTTGAAGTTTTGGTTGAATCATTTTGGTTGATTCTCTCCTTTGTTCTTTTTTCATTTTTTTTTATTGATATAGAACGTTCTTCTTTATTTGCATGAGTGACGACAATTTTTTTTCCTTCTCATGAATATATTTGCTCCTGGGTTTGCTGATTTGAGGTTGGAATTGTTCTTCATAAGTACGAATTGTTCTTAAAGTAGGAATTTTTGTGTTCTTTTGTCTTCTGATGGTTCATTTAGCTGTTCAAATGTTTTTTTTTTTTGCAACTATTGTTTAAGCAATGTTTTGTTCCTTTTTGGTTGACAATTTGTGTTCTTTGTTCTAAATATTTTTTAAGCTTTTTCTTTTTTCCGAATAAGTACGAACTTATTACTAACAAGTTGGGTTGTATTTAAATTTAGGCCTTTGAGCAAAATGTATTTGGAATAGCTTCTTAGTAGCTTAATCTAAGCTTTAAAGTCCCACTATTGTTTCCATTTGGCTCTCAGCAGCTTCTTGGTTGAGGGAGCGGGTTGGATGATTTTTTATTACGGTTCAGCAATTCAATCATTGAGATAATAATTTGGCTATTTGTATTAGGCTTTTTTTAAAAAAATTCTCTTATTTTTCTAGGAAACTCAGTTAAATACATACAAATTTTGTTATGTGAGTAAATTGTGATGGATTATGGTTTGCTGTTAGATATATATTATTGAAATCTATAAGCTTATTCTACCAAAACCAATCAATCTATGCAATTGAAGCATTATGGATCAAAAGCCATAAACAAACACCAATTTCATAGATCTACAAAACTAACCACCAAGCAAATACGAAAAAAATTAGCATAAAACTTCTCAAAACGTGAAGAAACTCAGATAATAACATAAACAAACATCAATCTTAAAGATCCACTCAACCAATCACCAAAACCAATCAACGAAGCAATTGCCAAGAAAAATTAGCATAAAACTACTCAAAACATGTAGAAACTCGATCAGCAAAGGTGGTTGTCTCCTAACTATTCGCAATGACAAGGAAACCAATTATGAACGAAGCAACTTATGAAAAATTCATTTAGGAATCTATATATGTACGAGGTGGAAACAAAAATCAGATGGGGTACAATGGTGAATGGAGAGGGAACAAGTTTAATGGGAAAAGAAACTTCTATATATCTATATATTGATACACCAATTCTGATGGTATTTGGTGAAGCTTTTACTGAAAACTTCCAGTATATACGCATGTTATATTTTGAATGATATGTTGGTTTTGGAATGACCGTTGGTTTTGGAATTGTATGCAATGTCTTATTACAATTTAAAGGTTTATTTATCTGGATGTCAACATCTACTTCTTAGTGGACGAACAAACTATTATGAGAAGAATTAGAAACCGAAGCTTCTATCGGGTGTAATAAGACGAGCAGATTAGGCTAGAAGTTAAGTCTTGTCTGATTAAAATTTTGATGAATTCAATAAGATATACTTTTGCTTCACTTTTTGCTCTATTCATGAAGTTTCTAGGGGAAGAAATGTATTTTTTAGGTTACGCTTATTGCGAATAATGAGTGATTAATTTACTCATAAAAAAGTTCATCAACTGTATACTGTCTATTATACTCGATCATATTATTTGCAACACCCGCAGCGAAGCGCTGTGAAAGAATCTTCTAGTTATTACTAAATCAAAAAAAAAAAAACTGATCAAAGAGTACAATTTTCATTATTGGCCATGTTCAAAAAGTCAAGAAAGTAACGTTGAAACTAAATCATTAAATGTGAAGATATAGTTGTAGTTTCTAAGAATACATGGTAGGTTTTTTATTTTTTAATTTTTGAAAACTTCAAACTACAAGAGCTATCTTTAAACTCTTTTTTTGACTCCATAAATAAGCATGTAAAACTAATAATACAAAAAATCAAACAGGATAAAATTGTAAATTTAACACTTAATTAAAACACCCCAAAACAGTGCCAATACCAAATATAATATTACATAGAAAAAGTTGTCCTTATTGATATTTCATATTATGATAAACATATATCAAGAAAAACTAAAATAATATTTGCAATATTTTAAAAAATAATTAACTTAAAAAGTTTATTAAATTTATCTGATCCTACATCCTCTGCACGTAGCCTTATAAATAGAGGGTTTTGGATTGTAGTTTAAATCATTAATTAACTGATTAGGACGTATAACACCTTGTATGATTCTATAATCTATCTTATAGTCGATAGTTTCTACATAAAAGAGTGAATGTTTTCCTGTCTTTTTTTTAAAGATTTTTTACTCTTCTTTTTCATTTTCTTCACCGGTCTTCCTTGGTCCCTCTATCTATTTCTTCCTTCTTCTCAGTATCTTCCTCTTTCTTCCTTTCTCTCTAGCCTCCACGTCCTCTTCTACTGAAGTTCCAAAACTGTACCTCTTCTTTCCTCTTCTGAAGTTGCTGCCTTTTTTGTCGTCTTTCTTCAGCTTTTTCATTCCTACTTATCTCTCGTCACATTAAAAAAGATCGTCCATTTCCTCTTCTGTAGTTAGGGCGATCCAGGTTAAACTTCTAAGCCCTCTTTTCAAGTTCTACATTTTTATGTTGTATGCAAAATAGAAAAAATAGGCATTCTATTTGGTCTTTTGTAGGTTAATATGGAGATCACATTGAAGTTGGAATCAGTCCCTTTTTTTAAGGTATGTTTCATTTTGCTAATTTCACTTTTTAATATTATCATTAGAGCAAATTTTTCATTCATTTATACGGTTTAAATTAAATGGTTGTTTACTGATATGACTATGAATGATGTTATGATGAACTTTCAATTTCTTTATTGTTTTGATGCGTTGATCTCTTTTAATTACTCATGCCTGCATCAAACTATGATATCTATTGATGCAGCTTTTCTTAGTTGGAGGATGCTTTATGTTGACTTTCAGTGTCATATTTTATTTTGGTTTGGACTGTCGTTTGCTATGTTGCATCTTGTACTTGGCTGTCATTTTACTTTGATTTTGTCTTGGACTGTAATGAGCTAAAACATTGTGTTTAGCCACTAGGTTTGCTATTGTTCTAGTTCATCAACTCAAATTTTGCTAAATTGAGAAACAAAGGTCTTGAGATCTAATTCTTTTCTTTGAACACGTCAGCTCTTATGAGCTCCCTTCAACACCAAAACTACCGCTGCATCATCTATTGTTCTTAATACATACGCCTAAATTGTTAATTCTTTTCAAATTACTAAAGTTTTTACTACAATTATTGTGTGAAATGGAAAATACATAGTTTGTGCTCTTTACAAGTATACAATGCTGTTGATGATATTCTAAATGTGGAACACAAGTTGGATGGCTTTTTGGTGAACAATCTCTAATGGGGCGTATATGTTGAATGGGATATTGATCAATCAGTGGGCTTGGGACTGTGAGGGTGGAGGAGACACTGAGATTGCGCTGTCACTGCAGGTGTTGTAAGATCGCATTTCGCTACGGTGCAGAGGAAGAGGAGGGAGAGGACAATGATCACAACAAAATCATGCCGAATCCTACCAGAAATTGGATAGGAAACCATCATCCCACATAATCCAAATGATGTTTTGATTTTTCCAATGGTTTTTCTTAGGGAACTTCTACAATAGTTTAATTCTTTAAACTATTAGATATATAATACAAATGATGTTTTGATTTTTCCAATGGTTTTATTATATATCTAATAATAAAAGGAGAACGATTATATATCTAATAGTTTAAAGTATTGGAAAAGTTTCCTAAGAAAAACCACTAGAAAAATTGAAACATCATTTGGATTACGTGAGATGATGGTTTTATATCCAATTTCTAGTAGGATTCGACACCATTTCGTTGTGATCATTGTCCTCTTCCTCCTCTTCCTTTGCCTTGTAGCGAAATGCGATCTTCCAACACCCGCAGTGGCTGTGCAATCTCAGTGTCTCCTCCACCCTCACAGTCCCAGGCCCATTGATTGACCAATATCCCGTTCAACATGTACGCCCCATTAGAGATTGCTCACCAAAAAGCCATCCAACTTGTGTTCCACATTTAGAAAATCATCAACAGCATTGTACACTTGTAAAGAGCACAAACTATGTATTTTCCATTATACACAACAATTGTAGTAAAAATTTGAATAATTCGAAAAGAATTAACAATTCAGGCATTTGTATTAAGAACAATAGATGATGCAGCGGTCGTTTTGGTATTGAAGGGAGCTCATGAGAGCTGACGCTCTCAAAAAAAAAATAGATCTCAAGACCTTTGTTTCTCAATTCAGCAAAATTTGAGCTGATAGGCTAAAACAGTACCAAACCTAGCGGCTAAACACAGTGTTATAGCTCATTACAGTCCAAGACAAAATCAAAGTAAAACGACAGCCAAGTACAAGATGCAACATAGCAAACGACGGTCCAAACCAAAATAAAATACGACACTGAAAGTCAACATAAAGCATCCTCCAACTAAGAAAAGCTGCATCAATAGATATCATAGTTTGATCCAGGCATGAGTAATTAAAAGAGAGATCAATGCATCAAAAACAATACGGAAATTGGAAGTTCATCATGACATCATTCACAGTCATATTAGTAAACAACCATTTAATTTAAACCAACTAAATGAATGAAAAATTTGCTTTAATGATAATATTAGAAAGTGAAATTAGCAAAATGACCAATTGACGCTAATTAACAGAACATACTTTAAAAAGAGGGACTGATTTAACTTCAATGTGATCTCCATATTAACCTACAGAAGACACAAAATTGAATGTCTATTTTTTCTATTTTGCATACAACATAAAAATGTAGAACTTGAAAAGAGAGTTTAGAAGTTTAACATGGATCGCCCTAACTACAGAAGAGGAAATGGATGATTTTTTTTAATGTGATGAGAGATAATTAGGAATGAAAATGCTGAAGGAAGACGACAAAAAAGGCAGCAACTTCAGAAGAGGAAAGAAGAGGTGGAGGCTGGAGAGAAAGGAAGAAAGAGGAAGATACTGAGAAGAAGGAAGAAATAGAGAGAGGGACCAAGGAAGACTGGTGAAGAAAGAAAAGGAAAAAGAAGAGGAAAAAATCTTTAAAAAAAAGGCAGGAAAACATTCACTCTTTTATGTAGAAACTATCGACTATATAATAGATTATAGAATCATACAAGGTGTTACACGTCCCAATCAGTTAATTAATGATTTAAACTACAATCCAAAACCCTATATTTATAAGGCTACGTGCAGAGGATGTAGGATCAGATAAATTTAATAGACTTTTTAAGTTAATTATTTCTTAAAATATTGCAAATATTATTTTAGTTTTTCTTAATATATGTTTATCATAATATGAAATATCAGTAAAGACAACTTTTTCTATGTAATATTATATTTCGTATTGGCACTGTTTTTGGGAGTTTTATTTAAGCGTTAAATTTATAATTTTATTCTATTTGATTTTTTGTATTATTAGTTTTATACGCTTATTTATAGAGTCAAAAAAAGAGTTTAAAGATACCTCTTGCAGTTTGAAGTTTTCAAAAATTAAAAACCAAAAAATAAAAAACCTACCATGTATTCTTAGAAACTATAACTATATCTTCACATTTAATGATTTAGTTTCAATATTACTTTTTTGACTTTTTGAACATGGCCAATAATGGAAAGAATTTTTAAGTCTCTCCATCATTGTATTCTGCGATCAGTTATTTTCTTTTTGATTTAGTTATAACTAGAAGATTCTTTCACTGTGCTTCGCTGTGGGTGTTGCAAATAATATGATCTAATATAATAGACAGTGTACCGTTGATTAACTTTTTTATGAGTCAATTAATCATTACTCATTATTTGCAATAAAACGTAACCTAAAAAATACATTTCTTCTCCTAAAAACTTCATGAATAGACCAGAAAGCGCAGCAAAAGTATATCTTATTGAATTTATCAAAATTTTAATCAGCCAAGACTCAACGTCTAGTTTAATCTGCTCGTCTTGTTATACCTGATAGAAACTTCGGTTTCCAATTCTTCCGATAATGTTCTGTTCGTCCACTAAGAAGTAGAGGTTGACATCTAGATAAATAAACCTTTAATTATGATAAGACACTGCATACAGTTCCAAAACCAATAGTCATTCCAAAACCAACATATCATTCAAAATATAACATGCGTATATAAACGGGAAGTTTTCAGTAAAGGCTTCACTAAATACCATCAGAATTGGTGTATTAATATATAGATATATAGAAGTTTCTTTTCCCATTAAACTTGTTTCCTCTCTAGTCATCATTGTAACCCAATTGATTTTTGTTTCCACCTCGTATATATATAGATTCCCAAATGGATTTTTCATAAGTTGTTTAGTTCATAATTGGTTTCCTTCTCATTGCAAATAGTTATGAGGCAACCACCTTTGTTGATCGAGTTTCTACATGTTTTGAGTAGTTTTATGTTAATTTTTTTTGGCAATTGCTTCGTTGATTGGTTGAGTAGATCTTTAATATTGATGTTTGTTTATGTTATTATATGAGTTTCTTCACGTTTTGAGAAGTTTTATGCTAATTTTTTTCGTATTTGCTTGGTGGTTAGTTTTGTAGATATGTGAAATTGGTGTTTGTTTATAGCTTTTGATCTGTAATACTTCAATTGCCTAGATTGATTGGTTTTGGTAGATTAAACTTATAGATTTCAAAAATATATATCTAACAGCAAACCATAATCCATCACAATTCACTCACATAACAAAATTTGTTTGTATTTATCTAAGTTTCCTAGAAAAACGAGACAATTTTTTTTAAAAATAAAGCCTAATGCAAACAGTCAAATTTAAAACCTCAATTATTGAATTGTTGAACTGCAAAAAAAAATCATCCAACCCCCCTCCCTCTACCAAGAAGCTGTTGAGAGCCAAATGGAAACAATAATGGGACTTTAAAGCTTAGATTAATCTATTGAGAAGCTATTCCAAATACAATTTGCTCGAAGGCTTAAATTTAAATACAACCCAACTTGTTAGTAATAAATTGTACTTATTCGAAAAAAAGAAAAAGCTTAAAAAATATTTAGAACAAAGAACACAAATTGTCAACCAAAAAGAAACAAAACATTGCTTAAACAATAGTTGGAAAAAAAAAACATTTGAACAGCTAATTGAACCATTAGAAGACAAAAAAATTCCTACTTTAAGAACAATTCATACTTATGAAGAACAATTCCAACCTCAGATCAACAAACCCAGGAGGAAATATATTCATGAGAAGGAAAAAAAAAATTGTCGTCACTCATGCAAAGGAAGAAGAACATTCTATGTCAGAAAAAAAAATGAAAAAAGAACTAACAACAGAAAAAAATCAACAAAAATGATCCAACCAAAACTTCAAAAACAAGTTAAAGTAGATAGAGATAAGCCAAAGGAAATGGCTTCAAAATCAGCAAACTCTTCAAGTTATAGATAGCAAAGGTTGTTTCTCTTTTTGCTTCCTAATGATAAGGAACAAACTAATTTAAAAACTCAGATCTAATAAATCAAGAAAAAAAATAACTTACCAACCATAAACTAATTTACAGAAAAGAAGAAGAAGATGAAGAAACCAGAGGAGAAAAAAAAAGAGTACAAAGGATCTCAAGAAAGAAAGGCGATAAGTGAAAAAAAAAAGGACTTACACAGAAGAAAAAGGAAACGTAGTCAAAGAAAAAATAAGCAAGAAACAGAAAATAAAAAGAGAAGAAAGGAAAGAGAAAGAAATTAAGTAAAAAAGAAAAAAACAATACTCATGTAACTCAGAAGCTGAACTCCACAAAAAAAGCTGTCGGACTTTCGACCGTGCAAAAAACCGTTCATATCAGATGGAGCAGAGCAAAGCAAAGCCACACGAATGGACGGACAAAGAAAGAAAGAAAGAGAAAATAGGGGAGCGTTGTAGCAGAGAAGAAGAAGGAGTATAAGAAGAAGAGCTATAGGGATTGAATACTGCGGCAGTCTTTTTGCAAAAGTAGAACAATTAACAAAAAAGAAAACAAAACAGGAATAAGCGTAAATACAGGATGATGGAAAACCACAAAGTAGCGATTTTTGGAAACAAAAAAAAATAACTAAACAAACCCAACAGTAAAGAGCAAAAACGAAATTATTTAATGAACAATAAAACATCTTGCAGTGAGCAAAGCAGGTACCTTCTTTTAGTGTTATTAGTAATATATCAATATCAGTTATTAATAAGGTTACTTATTGATTCTTTTTTTTTAAAGTCAATTTTCCATGAAGTGAACATAGGACCTACGGTAAAATAAGGTTTGGTTATTTAAACCACTCTCTATATTTACCGTTTTGGCTGAGAGTGGAGGTTGAACCAAATCAAAGGTAGTCAATGCTTATTGTTAGTAAATTGTTTTTTTTTTTAACTAGGTGGTAAATTGTTTTGTGATCAGTTTAATTTTTTTTCTTAACACTTTAATGAATTTTATAGTGTGTTTAGGAGTATAGTTCAAACATTAGGTTAAACCAATTTTGGTCAAAATTATTGAAGTATATAAGAGATTTACGTTATAATAACCAAAAGTTTTAGTTGAATATAAGACGGGCAAACGCCATGTTAATTTAAAAAAGGTTATTTTCATAACCTGTATTTTTTATATAAATAATAAAGGTACTTTATATAATCAAGAGTGTTAAAGTAGGACCTCGATATTTTTAAAAAATATCATTTAATACAACAAAGGCCATCTCTAAACATAAATTTTGTTTCATATTCTTTTGCTCTTTTTTTATTCAAAATTACAAAAAAATGAATATAATCTTTATTGATATTTAGACACAAGTATATTACCAATTTTTTATACAAATAATAAAGGTACTCTATATATTCAAGAGTGTTAAAGTTGTACCTCGATATTTTAAAAAAAATATCATTTAATACAACAAAGCCCGTCTTTAAACATAAATTTTCTTTCATATTCTTTTGCTCTTTTTTATTCAAAAT
>CAMOHE010048148.1:0-26424 GCA_946598075.1 Artocarpus hirsutus
CTCAAACAATCTCCCAGAGCTTGGTTTGATAGATTCACCAAGGTTGTCAAAGACCAAGGTTATTCTCAGTGTCAAACAGATCACACTCTCTTTGTAAAAACCTCTTTAGAAGGTAAATTGGCTATTCTGATCGTCTATGTAGATGACATCATAGTAACTGGAGATGATTGTGAAACCATTCTCAGCCTGAAGAAAGTTCTTGCGCAAGAATTCGAAATCAAGGATCTAGGAACCTTAAAATATTTCCTAGGTATGGAAGTTGCTCGGTCAAACAAAGGCATCACTGTTTCTCAGAGGAAGTATGTATTTGATCTTTTGGAAGAGACAGGTATGATGGGGTGCAAACCATCTGAAACTCCCATGGATTCTTCCACGAAATTAGGAGCAAAGACCAATTGTGAACCTGTTGACAAAGAACGGTATCAAAAACTCATGGGAAAACTGATATATTTATCTCATACACGTCCTGATATAGCATTTGCTGTAAGTGTAGTGAGTCAATATATGAATAATCCCAATGAAGAACACACGGAGGCAGTGTTTCAAATTCTAAGGTATTTGAAATTCACCCCAGGAAGAGGCTTATTCTTTAGACGGTCTCCCATTCGAAACATTGAAGTTTACAGTGATGCTGACTGGGCCGGATCCACTACAGATAGAAGATCCACATCTGGATATTGCACTTACGTATGGGGGAATCTCATCACTTGGCGTAGTAAAAAACAATTCGTAGTTTCAAGAAGTAGTTCCGAAGCTGAATTGCGAGCATTGGCATACGGAATTTGTGAAGGTATGTGGCTAAAAAGATTACTTAAGGAGCTGCATATTCCTAGTGAAGATCCCATGACAATATTTTGTGACAATCAATCCACTGTCAGCATGGCCAAGAATCCGATACACCATGACCGTACTAAACACGTAGCCATTGATCATCATTTCATTAAAGAAAATATAGATTCTGGGGTGATCAAGGTAGACTGCACGCCTTCAAATCAGCAGATTGCAGATATTCTCACGAAACCCCTTCCAAGGAATTCATTTGATGTTCTTAATTCCAAGCTCGGCATATTCAATGTCTACAGCCAAGCTTGAGGGGGAGTGTCGATATATTAGGAATTAGTTATTAATTTTATTAGTCAATAAGAATCATTATGAGAATTATTTGTTTCCTTTAATGTCTGGCAATTCGGTAGATTGCAGTTTTTTAGGAAGTTAGTTACTGGCTGTTATTAGTTTCCTTATTTGGAGGATTTAGTCAATATTTATCTCTGTAATTTCTATTCATTGAATAAGAGAAATTCATCCTTTTCTTCTAAAACTTCAGAGACTAATATGTTTTGTACCGATGAAGCCTCTATTTCTGCAACACCTTCACAACCTTTGCCTCCTCCCTGCAACAAGTCGCAGTATTTTACAGCTTCGTTCTCGTCTTCAAATACCTACGAAACCAACAAAACTTATCAGCAAAACAACCAAGGATGACTAGAAAGAATTAAGCTTTGTTATCAAAGCTATAGTCAAGGGGAATTGAAATTTTTGTGGCAATATTGCGATAGTAGTAAATGTTGATGCTGAATAGAAATTAACAGAAGCGATTCAATACAGTAGAAAATATTATTAACTGTTTTATCCACATAGAACGGAAGATTATAACTAAAACAAATTAAGGCTCTGTCTTATGCATTCGCTTGCACAATTTATGTAGTGACACAACCATTCTTACAGGATTAAACCTTTGGAAACAATTAACATATTCGAATACTTACAAGCACTCCCTCCCTAACATCCTCCACAAGCATCTGAAACTTCAATCCATTTCTCGATCTTCTAGTCTGATTTCCGATTCCAGATCTCAGTTTTCCACCTTGCGAAAACAACATTCCAAGCTCCCTTTCAACTTCACTGTTACAAATGCGAATGCTTGGTTGGGAAAGAACAACACTTGTGAATTGTAGTTCGAGAAAAACACACGAGATTATATCAGACCTGCGATTTCTTCGGGTTTTCATTGTACACAATAGGTTTTCCCTCTGGGTTAGTACATATACAGGCTTGGAAGTATCTCTCCATGGGTTAGCCTCCAATACTGGTAAAGAAGAACAAAGTCAAACATCTGGATGATTTGCATAAGAACGCATAATGCATCAAAAAAAAAAAAAATTAATGGTTTCTCCAACCACAACTAATGACACCAACAATGGTTGAAACACTATACAAAAACATATCATGAGAAAATCAACAAAACCTCGGAACATTAACAATCATCTAAGCTAATTCCATACATAAATAACTGTGAAAATCAGAGCTGCAATAGAAACATTCTCAGCCATTGTAAAAGCCATGTTTTATTTGCATCCAATTCTAATTTTTTTCGCAACTACAAGCCCTTTCAAGCTCAATTAACTGCCTTTGGATAACAGGTATTGTAGCTGGTATTCTTGTGGTTCATACTTGGCATTAGATTAATACCAACAAAAAAATAATAATACATTGGTGTTTGACTCAAAACTCCATTTCCAGTGACAATCCAAAGAAATCGAACCAGATATTTCAACGAAAACGCAGAATTTCCAAAAGCAAGTTCATCAAAGAAGAAAAACACGAACCATCATAGCTGCTGCTATCAAACGACTGCTGGAGATGTCGGCGCATGTCGTAAGCACGAGATGAGACTCTCTTCACGAACTCATCCGAAGTCCCCGGAATCGTCCCTTCCAAGTGAAGAGCCCTTTCCACCTCCTCGTTTCCGTCGTCATCGTCGTTTTCCTCCTCATCCTCCGCCGCTCCACCGCCGCCTAAATTGCTTGAAGCAGCTCGTTTCCACCGTCCTTTAGAAGCCTCCGGCAAGCTGCAGAGAGAAAAAAGTCGCGGACAACGACTGCTGCGAGTCTGCAAACCACCACAAGGCGAGAAAACTAGCTGACACCGCCGCGGACAGAGGGAGTTGCTCGGCGGTAGGACAAAAGAAGGCGAGACAGAAGAAAGCGAATCCATGGTAGAGTTGAAGATTGAATATCAAGAAAGATATTATGAAACTTGTAGAATATAGGGTTGGTGGGTTAATATTACATCTAAGTGAGAAAAGAAGAGACGGCTTCTCTGTTTGAAAGACTGCGTAAACACGGGAAAAACGTAACGGAGAGGAAGGAAGGTTGAAGAAGGAAAGTTGGGTTTGTGAATGTAGATTCTAGCTGCGGATCTATCTGCCGTCTGCCGATATTTTGTTTTACCCTCTCATGGCCATGGTGGGTCCCGGCAAGCCCGTCTAGTGAAGCAGACGGGTCGAATCGGAGAATTTTACAAAAATTTGAAGAATAAAAATGGATTTTTCATATGAGCATATTTAATCCTATTGGAATGCCGTTGGCCGCCGGTAACAAAATTAGGGTCCCAATTTAAAAAGTACAGGGCCAATTAAATTAAAACTTATAGTTGTATGAGTAGTAGAATTTAAACTCAATGAAATGGAAGAGATGAAAAGGGTTTTAATTTTTTTTCATAATTGCTTTGTGATGATTCGTTGTAATCTAGTCGAGCCACGTCCACTTCTGAGGATTTAATTTAATCGTTAAATTTCTTGCTGGAGGATTTAATCCCTAGAACTTTTTACTAAATAAAGAGAGCAATGAAATCTCCTAAATATAATTTAAGGGATTAAGTTTTCAAACACTGAATTGTTTAACCTATTTTAAACCAGCATTAACGTTCAAAATCGAGTTTTAACCTTTCTTATCAAATGCCAATTTTGATAGGTCCATGAGTTTAAAACTGTAGAAATCCATGTACCAGACGGACACTTAGTTTAGGTCCGGAAATGAAATCAAAGCAAAGAGAACGACAGCAGAAACAAGAATTTCCCCAACTTTTGTATTTATTCCACAAAATAGTAAGTTGGGATGTTCCAAGGACGCATATATATGAAGCTACGAAATTCATACAAAACAAGGCAGACCTCTTGGCCGCAGACGGAGCACTGATTGAGTGAAATTATACAGTCAACAATCGTAAAGCATAGTCCGTGGCGTACTATGACAAATCGTATACTTGCAAATTGTGAAAAATGTATAGGGGAGGACAGGTACAGTGGGTGATATAACAAATATGATCCATGACTCTCTAAGCAATAAGCAAAGGAGCATCAGAACACATATAACAGAATCACCTGCAACGCAAGCAATGTCAAGCGGTCGTTAACTATGAAAGAGCTTAAAATACAGAATAAAGATTATTGCAACAATAAGAGCTCCGATGATTGAGCCAACGATCCATTTGTGCTTGGTCATTCTCTGTGACATAGCCGTCAAGACTTTTTTACTCTTGTCAATGGCGTCGTCTACTCCATGAAGCTGCAACGGAATGATTAAAAAGTTCAGCATCACATACAGGGATCACCCAAATGTTAACAAAAGGTTCATCACTTGGGCGCCAAATGGCTTTCAAGACGAGAAAACTAAGACTAAGTCCAAGTGAGGAAGAATAGTTAGCTACAGATAAAATCGAGTGGAAACATACTTTCTTATGGGAGTGTAGAAGAGTTTCGCGTTGTTGATGCAAATCTTGGAGAATTGAGATGCCGAGCTCTTCAGTCTCCAATATGGTCCTTCTGCTCTCTGTAATTCGCTCACTTGACTCATTTAATCTCTCTACTGACATTGCCAGTCTCTCTCTTTGTCCAGCAGAAGCCTGCGTAATCGTTCATGATTGGTAAGCAATATGTTTTAAACAAATCAAGATGGAGATTTCTATCTTTAACATGTACTGAGGTCAGAAAGAGAGTTGGAAATTTAAGTCCAGTCCAACCCAGACAAGAAAATCATCAGTCAGAGCAGCCAATTCTTTATATGAGAAAGCAGGTACCATTTATGAAAGATCCTTCTGCCCTGGTCATAGCTGTAGCAACCAAAATGTTAACATGAGTGCCGATAACTAACTAAAAAAATCAGGAACCCAAGAATACATCCTGAACCAGCTGGAGGGTTATTAAGACGAGTTCAAAAGTCCAACGATAAATCAAGATAGCATTGAACAAAAGTAACTATCATAACTTGCTTTGAGTAAGGGGTTTCTATGAGAAGGACATACCTTTGGCCAAAAAAAAAAACTCTTGGGCAATTTTCATTCACCATCCGCATGTTAAAATAACAAAGAGAAAGCTATTTGCAACAATAGTACAATCAATGGATACCTTAACCCTTGGAGCTTGTTTGCACTTTATCACACCCAAATACAAAAAATCTAGAAACTACACAACTACAACAACTAAGAAGTGATCTTGATTGAGTTGACAAGGCATGAATGGGGAATTTAGAATCTGGATAACTAGTTTAAACTCTCAACCTTTTAAGCCTCAGCCAAATATAGTTCTTTCTTCATATTGTGTCCATAACTTCTCTAAAGACATCTAGAACTAGTACTCAGAAGCAGAGGCTTCGGTAGAGAACACATAAAAATGAGCGCAAAACTCCTTGACCAGGATAGCATAGTGGGAAGTACAAACAACTAACATATCAAATGCCACCAAATAACAAGTATGAAGAACGGTGAAAAAGAGAATTTGTTGATCGAAGACATACAGAAAGAGCTTCAGCATTTCCAGACTCCAACAACTCCTCACGGGCAGCTTGATTAGCATCAGGCGAACTCACTCTCTTGAACTCCTTCTTCAACTGGTTCAGATCAGATTTATACTCTCTTAATTTAGCAAGAAGCACAGCCTTCACACTTGGCTGCAAACTTCTTGCTTCCAGGTCCATTTTCCGAATCTAGGGGGGAAAATCCACATCACAAAAACAGAAGATAAATTTCAGAAATGGCAAGAAAAAGATCAAATTTTCCGAATATTACCAGAACATCAGCTTCATCTATTCCAGCTTTAATCTCGGAATGCTTCTGCTGCTTCTGCTCTGCAATCAACTCCAATTCACCAAAAAAAACAAGAGCAAAATTCAACAGAGCAAACAGACAAAAACCAGTAAAAACCCTAAATTGAAAAAATCCCACAGCTCAATATACTATCTTCAGAGACTGATCGGAATGAAAATAAACATCACAATCGATCGAAACCAACAGAAAAACTGACTCAAACAAACAAAACGAAGACGAATCACAAAGGAGAATACCTCGATCGGAAAGAATGGCGGCGGAATTGCATTTCCAGGAGAGATTAGCGGAGAGCTCGCAGTACTGACGCTCGTAGCCTTCGAAGACCTCGCTCATCTTTGCCCTATGAAGTCGTTTTCTTTCTTAGTTGATGACTGAAAACCCTAAACTCTGACCAGATCGGAAGGACAATGAAGGATCCGATCTGGGCTTGTTTCCAAGTTCCCTGCAGAACTGCAAATTCGAGAGCCGGAGGACATTCACGTCCGGGTCTGAATTCTGATTTCGTTGCGTGCGTGGCAGTGCTTTTCAGAGTTGAGCAAGTAAATGGATATTTGTCTTTCTCCGCCCCTTTTGACGCTAATTAAAAAACTATATACTTTCGGTCTTCATTTTATTAAATATATACTTTTAAGTTAAGTCTAATACATAAATTTATTACCTTAATTAATAAATAATTTTAACTTTTAAAATAATTAAATTATTTTTAAGTAAAAGATAAAAAAAATAAAAACTTTCAAAAACAAAAAATAAAAAATAAAAATACACAAAACACTTTTTTTTTAAGTATTTTGTATATTTTAAGACAAAAACCTTAATATAAAGTTTTTTAAAGTTTTTAAAAGTTATCTTCTTTTTAATTTACAGATATTTTGAGCAATTTTTTGTGTTAAAATTAAAGATTGATAAGACAAAAATTTAAATTTGTGTATTAAATATAAAACGAACATATAAATTTAAAGAGATAAAAATCGAAGGTATATTATTTGAATAAACCTAAAACACAATATATAAAAAAGGTAAATAACCCCTTGTTGAAATGTACTAATAAAATGGAGAATTTCATAGTGGGAGCATACCCACTTGACCTCAATCTTACTAATCACCAAATCTTTTTTTTTTTTTTTTGTATTTTTAATAGTGTTTAACCAATTACGAGCAAAACACCCCATTTAGCATCAATCTTACTGATTAGGGTTATTAATACTAGTAGTTCTTACATAGTCTTTTCTATTTAGCCATCTAAACTTTAAAAATTAACATTTTATTTCTTGAACTTTCAAGGCTTCCAATTTGCCCTTAGAACTTTAAATATTACTACTTTGTTGCCCTTAAATTTTAAAGCTTCTCACTTTTCCCCTTGAACTTCTGATTTTCTATTCAAAGATGAGCAAAACGATATCTTTTGTCAATCTTGGGAGTCTAAAGTTTGGAGGCAAAGATTTGAGTGTCATGGTTGGGAGATTTATTGAAGAATATTCGAATCGTGTCAAAATTCCCATTACAGTGCCATTACCTAGGTTGAAAACGGTTCTTTTCAAGAAGGTGAAAAGGAAAACGTGTTGGAAAATGGCTTACAAATTGTATTTATATGCTAAAAAAAGTGAATAGATGAACGAGAAATTGTCACTCAAAAGTGCACATATGCACATGTAAAATTTCATAAACTAAACTGAAAAATTCTTTTGTCCCACATCATAAAAAGAATAAAGTCATGCTCTCCTCTAAACCCTAAATAAGGGACCTCATTCCGCTTCTCAAGACACATCGAAATATTTAAAGTCTTTAGGTTTTTAGTGTAGTAAAGCTCGGGCAAATTTGGTTCGCCGTTAGAGTACGTGGTAGAGCTTGGGCAAATTTGGTTGTCGTTAGAGTAGTGATGAGACTATAAAAGTGTACATTTCTTAAAGCTAAAATTATTTATTTAAGCTTTTATTTCTCATTAAATCATATAATAAATAGCATTTTTGTGTAAATCCTCTAATTAATAGCATTATTGTGTTAATTAGTTTTTTTGTGTCTTAGTACTAAAATTTATTTAAATATGTGTTTTTCTAGTGTGTTTTTATGTTAATAATATCTTCGGTAATTTTTAGAGTTGTTTTTTTATATTTAATAATTAATTAGTTTGAAAATAATTAAAAACTATAAAAATAATATGTGGTAGTTTTATTTTGAATCTTAAAGTGTTTGAAAATGTGTTTCAAGTTTGTAAATATGCTTTATTCTATTTTTATTAATTTCTAGAAAAAAATGCTTAGATGATTTATCTATGTGAAACTTTAAAAGTTGATTAATTTTAGAAGTTTTTATTTATTTTAGTGTGCTTTATGTAAAATAAATATTTTAAAAATTGTTGTAAATATTTTGTTTATAAAATAATTAATTTTAGTGTGTTTGTTTATATTTAAAATCTAGAGGAAACAAAGAACAAAATGACACAAAAAAGACAAAAAGGACCTCAAATGTATAAGAAATTAAAAACCAAAAGAAACAACACATGCAAGTCCTGGATTGCATGATCAAACTATCAGATGATTCTCAGCCATTCAATCACTGCCGCGTGTCAGGAGATTCTTCATAGGTGTCTTCGGCTCGCGTACAGTGCTTCTCACGTGAAGTTGTCTTTGTGGCCGTGAGATCTGCTTATGTTGACTCACCGATGGTGTTCAACGATCATCCGGTCCCAGCGTTGAGTCCACTCTTTCTAGCCATCAGTCTCCTTCAGCACATCCAATGGCCCAAGTTTGTTCGTCCCTTACGCACGTCGCGCCAGATTCTACCCCAAAATAGCAAAATAATAAGCTGAATATTCCGTGAAAATAATAATAATTTTAATAATAATAGTAACGACAACAACAACATCAATTCCGGTGGCTTAGCGGTAGGAGAAAACAAAGAAACAAAGATTTCATTCATGACTTGCGTTTTGAGTCGGATGCAACCGAAGGAAAAAAATAAGTAAATAAACACGTGAATACTGAAAAATTTTCACTATAAAAGGG
The DNA here is from genome assembly GCA_946598075.1 of Artocarpus hirsutus. Lineage (NCBI taxonomy): Eukaryota > Viridiplantae > Streptophyta > Magnoliopsida > Rosales > Moraceae > Artocarpus > Artocarpus hirsutus. Next base: position 8,886 of record CAMOHE010048148.1, read on the forward strand.
GCGCCTCCCCCTTCCTTGACTCCACGGCCATTTTTTGCCCTTTTCTCTTTCTTATTGTCTTTTTCATACGTTGAGCTTCTAGCTCAGCAGTGTCCTTTTAGGAAGAGATGCTGTTAAAGCATTCCTTTAACCTTATTTTTACTATTTAAATAATGTGTAAATTGATATAAAGAGTTTAGTGAGACAGAAAAATGATATTATAATCATAGTATTTTGTGGTTTTTAACTCTATATTTATTTTGTAATTATTTTTATGGAAAAGATTACATCTTCAAGGTTTTCAGTAATAATTGTTAATATGGTTATGCTATCAATTTTTACATAAATCTAATCATGTTTTTTTTATGTAATTTAATTGTATTGCATAATTAATATTAATAATAATGAAATATTGCTTAATTTTATGGAATGTCGTTTACTGCAATATAACTTGTTATGTTGTCGATTTTAGATATTTCATAAGACATAGAGAGTTTTTGGAAAAGTGGTGGGAACCAGTGGTTAGAACCATCTTTCTTAGTATGTGAGAGTTTTACATGTAGCATGTCACATGTGAGCTTTACACTGTAACAATTGGCTTTACACTATAATTGTTACTGTAGCATATGAGAGCTTTATACTGTTCATAACTGAGTTTATGGTGGGAACCGTGGCTCCCATAACTCAGCCAAATATGGGTATATTTTTGTTGGAATTAACGTAAAAAATTTATTCTATTTAAATATAATAATTTTAACTGGTTATTATCTTTCGTATCTTAAGATTATGTTAATTATAATTGTAGCGAGAGCAGTTATAATAGCTTGCAATATTGCCACTTTAGGTTGACTTGGAAAAAATAGTAAGCATGCTTGCAATTAATGAGAAAAGATATAATAAATCAAATGCTTTAGATAATTTATAATTAAAGTTAAATTCTATACCAGTTAGAAAAGTATACAAGAGATTCTCAAAACTTTACCGTTTAATTTTATGTTTTAAAAATCTATTATTAAAATTTGCCAAAAATATTTATTTACTTTTAAACTTTGTTTGTAAAAATCATTTGCTATTTTAAATCATAAATTTTCAATCTTTCAAATACTCATATCTCTGTGGATACAACATCTTTTATGCTATAAACGTTCTCATTTAGAGAAACATTTTGGGCAACACATCAAGTAGATTTGACGCACGCCGGTGATATTAAGTTTTTCAATTTCGTATTAAATTGTTATTGTTATCTTCTCTTTTCAATTTTACGATATTGTTGTTGTAATTTATTTTTCATTGATAATATCATTCTAATTTTTGTCAGTTGTTCTATCATTATTCTTTATACAAAACAAAGATCCCACAATGGCGAAACTTTCGGCCTCGAGAGTCCCGAGTGAAAGCAAGAATGTAACTAGAGTTGAGAGTTTGAATGATAAGGTAACTAAAAACGGTTACCGCGAAGATGAGCATAAAGAAATGAAGAATCAAACCACCTCCACGACATCGATCAACTGCAAGTCAATCCACAACATGTTGATCAAAATCAGGAAGTAGACCTGCAAATGAATCCATAGCATGTCAATCAAAATCAAGAAGTGGACCTGCAAACGAATCCAGAACATATCAATCCAGATCGCGGCAGACAAGTTGGCAACATAGTCACGAACGAGATCATGAGACCTATATTGCAATGGAATCCTGCTCTTATTCATGACCATTGTTGTGACGGCTTACGATGGGTCATGGTCTTAGTAGCATTACCTTTGTCGTAATAATTGCAAGTGGATCATGATTCTAGTCGCGACCGAAGATGGAATGCCACCCAATTACGACCGCTATAGCAATCTAAGGTCGCTGAAGGAGACCCCCACCCACAAGACCTGAGTATTTCCAGAACTAGAGTCGTTGGCGACTGTCCTCAAATGCCTTTTTATTAATATCTAAAGTCTTTTTTAACTATGGCCATCTATTGCCAATTCAAGGGTCACAAAAATGCCTCATTGATAAGGAAAACAAGCCTTTCTTATTGTAGTATTTCCCTAAACTATAAATCACAAATAACGAAGTAAAATAGGAAAGGGGCGTGACTACAACGGGGATGCTAAAATTCCTCATCAATGAGCAGTAGTGGAACCAAAAGTTTTTGTCAAGGGGACCACTGTGTAAAAAATTAATGATTTTTATTGCATACAAATATAATTATATGTTTTGATTATTACATAGGAGCACAAATCATAATTTTTAAGAAAATAGAGGCACAATAATAAATTTAATTTTTTAGTAGGGCATAACTATAATTTTTCATATAAAACAAGAGTACAACTAAGATTTTTAAAAAATTAATAGAAAAAAATCAATACTTTTAAAAATTGAGTAGAGCCAACTATAACCGGCTCTGCTACTGAGGCATTCTTTCAATAGCTATTGGATGAGAAGTCTATGGCCTAATATTATTTCCCATAAAAATAAACATTTTTTAATCTGAAATTATAAAAATAATGTTGTTCTAATATATTTGTATATATAATTTAAAGAAACAAATCGAATAATTCAAAAAAAGTCCATGTTAGAAAATAAACCAAAATAGGCAATAAAAACAAAGAACAACAACACACAGATATACATAAAAAATCATAGAAGGAAAAAATTATAGGCAGAGCAGAAACAAATCCAATATTTCGAAAAGAATGGTACAAGAGGAGATAACGAAATAACACATGTATATAGTAGCATAACCTTAACGCAACAAGTCTTACATCCGACCTCTCCGCTACTATCATAGACTTAAAAAAATTCTTATAATTATAATTTCACCACAAACATCGCATCGTGAATTTTTTAGGTCGGACTAAACAAAATTCTACTCACCGTACTTTAACAATCAGGTGTACAAAATTTAAAAACGAAAATTTAATTTGTCAAAATAAAACATTTAAACTACAAAAAAAAAAAAAAAAAAAAAAGAGAGAGAGAGAGAGCGAGCTACAATTTGTGCTTCAAATTAAAAGTTAGTTATAATATTTTTTCCTATAAAATTTGAAAACAAACATTATTCATACGGTCTTTTGTCTCTCATCAGTCATCGCCGGTTGGTGTCTGATAGCAAGGATTTATCAAAACAAGAGCACGGTGCTTTTCTTGTCGTAAGTCGTCGTCGTCTCAGGTAAAGATTAGTTCCTTTCTGCCCTCTCTCTGTCTCTTGCTCTTTCTTATTTGCATGAACGAAATATTTGAAAATCAAACAGGTTTCGCTAAATGAGTCTACAATTTTTGTCTTCATTTGCATGATTGAATATAAGTTGGATTTTTTTTTTCGACATCTGTTTGCAATTAGTCTTATAATCCTATTTTTGTTAGTGGGGATCTTACAATCCTGTTTTAATCATAACACAAATTTTTGATAACTTCTTTTTTTTTCTGAGTGACAAAAAGATTAACTTACTGGTGAATTTAACTTCATTCATGGTATCCGATACCAAAAATCAGAATTTTCCGTATGTTTTTGGAGCAAATAGTTGAATATGAGACTACGAGAGTGTTTGGCAATTCATTTCAATTGCTACAACATAAAGCTTTTACATACTGCATTGTAAAATTATCTCACGTCATAGTAAAATCATTCCTTTTAGTTTTAACTGGTAGCCAAACATACTCGTTTTGTTAAATTTGTTTGCAGTTCTTCTCTCTCTCTCTCTTTTTTTTTTTTTTTTCTGTTTTGGCCAAAAAAAAAATCAGCTAAGGCTATTTTTTTTAGCTCTAAGAATTAATGTACAATGTTAGTGCCGAGGAAGATAATTTAATTACCGTCTTGGAAGCTGCAGAAAATGGAGGAGGTTTGCTATCTGCATAAAGAGATAGTAGCGGAAATCCTATTGAGATTGCCACCTGAGTCTATTGAGAAATATCCATGTAATGAATGTAAATATCTTAACTAATTGACTTACCTTAGTTGGAATAAATCAAATCCCATCAAAAGTGGATCACGATATATTAGTCATAGGAGAAGATTTGATTGACTCTTGTATAAGCCATGTATATATTCTGTACGTAATATATTGAATTCATATTCTGCAACAACTCTTCTTATTATTTTACAGAGTCTCTAATAAAGTTTAAATGTGTTTGTAAACTGTGGTACACTCTGATACGGGACCCGTCATAATCATTTGTTAATAAGCACCTTTGCGAACTTATTATGGCCAGAAGATAGAAGAGTTGTAAGGTTTGGATGGTTTGGATAATGAAATCATACGTTTTACCATTATGTATTATGTGTTATGTATTTCCTAACATAAAATATTTTTCTGGTTTTTTATGCCAACATTCTTAAGATGTACAATTACAAATCAACTTCTAATAACTGTACATGGTCAGCACATATCCTTTTTTGTATAAATTTTAGCATTTGAAAGAACAAATGGCTAATTTGAGGCAATTTGATAGATAAGGACCTTATTTTAGAACTGTTAAAAGTTAAAAACTTGAAATGGAATTTGGCCTATAATCTAGGACTAATATGATGCGAAAAAATTTCACTAACGTATATAAAATGGCTTCTGAATTCTTTAGTGACATGTTATAATGAGATGATGAACCAAGCTGCATTGTTTCGACCCCCAAACCAAAAACTTAGAGGGTGTTTGAAAAATAATTCAAATCAAAAGTTTAAAAACTAAAAATATTATAATAATTTAAATTTTACAGAAGAAAATACTATAACAAAATTGGTTTAAACTAAAATTTTTTGCTTTAAATTAGTGTTTTCATACACATCAATAGGACGAAGAAATGGAAGGAAGGACATGGTTGGAGGGTGACAGGCAGGAGGAGAGCCTCAAACAAAGGAATAGAGGAGGGAGAGAAAAGATAGAGGGAGAGTGTCTCCCTTCTTGGCCAATATTTTAGATCCTTATACTTTTTCTAACAAATCTATTCAACTCATGTTAAAAAGACTGTGTTATCATTCGTAAAAATTATTAAAAAATAATAAAATAAATAATCTAGTAATAAGATATATAACTATCATCCATCTTTTTCTCATGTGGTCTTGTCAAACAACAAAAAAGATTAAATTAGGTTAATTTTACAAATGACTCTTGAGATTTACCGACAATCCCACTTTAGAGATTCAATTGTTACAAAAGTTTCAAGACTGCACTATAAAAAGAAAAAAGAATTAGGAAGCAACTACCTTAAAAACTCATTTTTATATTACTAATGGCAATAATATACACCGTTTGGTACACTATCCTCCCTCCCCTGTCCAAAACACTGAAAAAAAAAAAAAAAAAGCAAGCACACAAAAATAATACATCCTCGCACGTCTACATAAAAAAAGAAGAAGCAAGCACACAAAAATAATACATCCTCGCACGTTTACATCAAAACACACCCTCTTTGTTAGTCTTGACTCTTGATTAGGTCATTATTAACGTATTATCACTTAACCCATTCATCCATTCACTTGGACAGGACCAAAAAACAAAAAAAGGGCTCTATTTGTCTTAACCTCCTACAAATAAAACGAGAAAAAAAATGGGCCACGACGGATTCACGGCCCTCAAAAGAGGCTCATCGCCATTCTCCGCCGCCGCGCTTCCCACCACCGCCGCCGCAACGTTCAGAAGCCGTTCCCTTCCTCGTAGCCGTCAGATCAAGAAAACCTTCAACAACGTCAAGATCACGATCCTCTGCGGCTTCGTCACCATCCTCGTCCTCCGCGGCACCATCGGCATCGGAAGCCTCACCGGATCTTCCTCCTCCTCCGACGTCGACGCTCGTAAGATCGCCGAGGAGACCAACCGAATCCTCGCCGAGATTCGATCCGACAGCGACCCCACTGACGCCGACGATCCCTCCGAGTCCGAAATCAACCCCAACGCGACCTACACTCTCGGCCCCAAAATCTCGAATTGGGACGAGGAGAGGGAAATCTGGCTAGCGCAAAACCCTCAGTTTCCCAACTACATTAATGGGAAAGCTAGGGTTTTGCTTGTGACTGGTTCGCCTCCGAAGCCGTGCGATAACCCCATTGGAGATCACTACCTTCTGAAGTCGATCAAAAACAAGATTGATTATTGCAGGATTCATGGGATTGAGATTGTCTACAATCTGGCTCATTTGGATAAGGAGCTCGCTGGGTACTGGGCGAAACTGCCGTTGATTCGGCGATTGATGTTGTCTCATCCTGAAGTTGAATGGATATGGTGGATGGACAGTGATGCTCTGTTCACTGACATGGTTTTTGAGATTCCTTTGTCCAAGTACAATGATTACAACATGGTGATTCATGGGTACCCAGATTTGTTGTTTGAGCAGAAATCATGGATTGCTTTGAACACTGGGAGTTTTCTGTTTAGGAATTGCCAGTGGTCTTTGGATTTGCTTGATGCTTGGGCTCCGATGGGTCCGAAAGGGCCTATCCGTGAAGAGGCCGGGAAGATTTTGACGGCGAATTTGAAGGGAAGGCCGGCGTTCGAGGCGGATGATCAGTCTGCGTTGATTTATCTGCTGATATCAAGGAAGGATGAGTGGATGAACAAGGTGTTTGTGGAGAATTCTTACTTTTTGCACGGATATTGGGCGGGGTTGGTGGATAGGTACGAGGAGATGATGGAGAAGTATCATCCGGGTTTGGGCGATGAGAGGTGGCCTTTTGTGACACATTTTGTGGGGTGTAAGCCTTGTGGGAGCTATGGGGATTACGCGGTTGATAGGTGTTTGAAGAGTATGGAGAGGGCTTTCAATTTTGCTGACAATCAGGTGCTTAAGTTATATGGGTTCAGGCATAGAGGGTTGTTGAGTCCTAAGATCAAAAGGATCAGGAATGAGACTACCATGCCTTTGGAGTTTGTAGATCAGTTTGATATTCGGCATTCTGCGCTCAAAGGCAGACATTGAGATCTTCATTTTAACCCAATTCTTGATATGTTTGATGAGCAACTCTTTTTCAAGCTTGTTTAATTTTAACATGGTTTATGTCGAGTTACTGCTGATTTCAGTTAATCATCATGTGTCTGAGGTAGTTGATTCTCTCTCATTCTTGTCTCTTTGTACAAGTACTTGAAAAAGCTGATTACACTCGAATATAGGTTTTGTTTTTTGTTTTTTGTTTTTTGTCGTTATCGTGTTGACTTGTCTCTGTACTCATTGTTATTCCAAATGGAGCGTTGCATGAAAAAGGCCCATCTCCTCTTTGGGCATTTGCCTTCGGAAAGTTTTGATAATGTGTGGTTATAATTATTGAGTTGGAATTACGTTGCCTTGCTCGATTCTCACGCATTAAGATTTTCCCTTGACAGTCATTTTTTAACCAAATTTTCGAGCGTCCCTTACTCTAAATTTGAAAACTTTTTGCTGCTTGCTTCCTAATAAATTTACAATTTTCCAAGAATTTTGGAGTCTCTGCATCTCGAATTACTTTCCTTTGTATTGTTATTCATTAGTCTCATTGTCCCTGAAATTGCACACTAGATCCATATGAAACTTAAGGCGCAATGCTGACTTTTGAGACATAATAAAAGACTTTCAACCACATTGTGGTATACCACTACTTGCCACTGCCTAATCCTGTGGCTTTGGAGGTCCGCATACTTCTCTGTAATTATAACTAAGCCTAATGAAGCCAACTGTCATGCTGAAAGGTGAAAAACTAACACAAGCAATGAATTTGGAAAGGCATTTTTTTTTTTTTTAATTTTTCTCAACTCATGGTGGCATTTAGTACAAGAAAAAAAAAGTTGGTGTTTGGGATAAGCCAAAAGTCCTAAGCTCATATTGATGTATCATTGTAAAAAATAAATAACTAACTGCCTGCCTGTTTGTTTTGTAAATTCAAATAATATTTTCTCTTATAAAAATTTAAAATTTTGTATGAACTTTGTTTACAGTATATAGACCTTGGAGAAATAACTATACGTAGTGTAAGACGACATGATACAAATAAACGCCCATGGAGTTTACGGTAGAAAGTAGAAAGAGAGCCGTCACCTAGGTCCTGTATCAGCACTCAACTAACTCGGAGCACCGGAACCCGGCGTCGCGCCGATAACGCCTCGTTCATCTCCGCAATCTGAACCAGCAGCTGGCTGATCTTCTGCGCGCCAATTCCAATTGTTCATATTCGTAACAATCAAATTAGCTGAACAATGCTTTAGAATTTTCACAATTCCACAGTTTAAATCTAGTTTTGGAAAGCAACCAAGTACTAACCTCATCTTTCGCTTGCAGGAGAAGAATCAAGCGCTCCTTATCGTCTCGAAGCACTCTTCGAGTTCTCCATCGCGGCTTCAATTTCACGTACAGGAGAGACAACAGCACCGCCGTCAAAATTCCGGTAACCGACGCGATCGACCAGAATCTTCCGGCGATCATCCGGTAATTACAGACCTTGGAAGCCGCTCGGAGGAGCTCGGCGCTCAGAATCCCCAATCGCAGCCTCAATCGCTTCCCGATTTCTCTCGCCGCCACCAGTCGGGAGTCCAATCGCCTCCTCGTCGCCTCTTCGTCGCGCTTCGAATTCGTCGTCGACGACGACGAAGACGGAGGCGCAGGTGGAGATGGCGGCGATGCTGGCGGGGGCGTCGGCGACGACGAGGACGACGACGGAGACGGTGAAGTTGGTTCCTTAGGAGGAGAAGGAGGAGCATGAGAGAGAGGCGGCTTGGGCTCCTGCGGAGGAGGAGGAGACAGAGGCAAGACTTCATGGTCGTCGTTAATTTGCCATGGAGATGCTGATTGGGGATGTGAACTTGAAGGAAGGGGGTTAGGAAATGGAGATTGGATTTGCTCCCACTCGCTGAGGTCATCAAAAACGTCCGGTTCCGCCATTGATTTGGGTCTGAAGCTTTGCTTGTACGATTTCTGTGCGTTTCTCAGTGAGGACTACTGATGACACTGAAAAGTGGAAAATCCAGTGGATGGTCATGAAGAAGGCCTGAAGAAATGGATAATTTGTTTATTAATTATTAATTAAGAAGAAAAAAAGAAATGGATATTTATGTGCACTTCAAAGGTTGGGATTGTTTTTCATTTTTATTAATTTCATCAGTGGGGTGATTGGATAACTAAGCCGGCCAAAATTTTTTTTGGTAAATGATTTTTTTTTTTTTAGGCATAAAAAAATTAATTTTTTAAATATCAAAACAGTTTTATTTTTTTTATTTTTATCATGGTTAGGTTCCTCTCCTCGATACAATTTTTTTTTTTTTTAAAAAAATTAAGACAGTTTCGATGCTTAAAAAATAACTTTTTTTAATAATAAAAAAAAAATTATTTATCCGATTCCAAATTCTCTTAACTCTATTTTTCAAATTTTCCCTTCAGTTAGATGGTAATATACATCAGGTTATGCTCGGAGACAAAAGAAAAACTCGGCAACTTGTGCTTTTGTACAGCAATGATTTTACAAATATCTGGGGGAGGTATCTTTTTGTGACGGAAATATCTCAGCGGAGATGACTCCAGAAACTGACACGTCTTTTTTTGGATAAATAAACCGACTGCAATTTTCTTGTGTAGATTTTTTCGCTTGAATATTTATCCGTGCAGATTAGATATATAACGCTTCACTACCCTCGTTTCTGTGTTTCTTTTTGGCTGTCTTTTTATATATTCAGCATATCGATTTTTATTTTTTATTTGTTCGAAAAAAATTAACTATACAGTTTTTAACAGTCCAATGTTATTAAAATTATATTAAATAAAAAAAGTATAATAAGAAAAAAAAACTGAAATATAAATATTTATGTCTTTCGAAAAAGTCACATACGCACGTGCCATGTCACGTGAGGTACGCTTTTAGCTTAGGATCTGCCTTACTTTAGTTTACACAGGCGGGAATTTGACAGGTACTTTAGCCCGTGGTAGGTCAATCCCTCACAGTACCTCATGGTAAAATCCCCAAATCACCCCTCGATGCCCCTATCACGAATTAAAAAAAACAAAAAAAAGAACGCTTGCTTTCGGCCAAAGCAGAATGGGAAACAGCCGAAAAGCATTAGGTTCCTAAGAAATTTGGTACCATTTCTCGCGTCTTGCAATTGCCCGCCGTCTCTTGCCTAGAAAGTAAAGGAACAAAACGACAGGGGCATTTCTGGAACTTCAAAAATATATGGGAAACTTCCTCAATTCGCTTCCTTACCAACGTACCGATAGATTTCGCTTCAGATTCCAAAAAAAACCAAAACACGAACAAAAATAAAAAAATAAAAAAGAAACTTTCTACGAGTATTATACGATTATATACAGTCAAAGAGCTTCGAATAATTTAGTATTATTCCTAAATTATTCCAGCAGGTTCGAGCATCTTCCATAAATTATGGAAATCAATCATCTAATTTGATCTCTCGCTGTTGTTCTTTTTCGTTCAATTTTGAACAGTTTATAGGGAAATCGTGTTCTTTCTCTGCTCAAGTTTCGATTTTTTTAAGGATGCTTGTTTCTGCGCTTTTGACGTCGGTGGGAATAAACTCCGGTTTGTGTATTTTGTTCTTCGGTTTGTACTCTATTTTGAGGAAACAGCCTCTGAATTACGAAGTTTATGTGCCTCGTCTGGTGGAAGAGGGGAAATCCAAGCGGATGGCCCATTTCAACCTCGAAAGGCTGATTCCTTCCACTGGCTGGCTCAAAAACGCTTGGAATCTCTCCGAAGATGAGCTCTTGGCCTCCTCCGGCTTGGACGCTGTCGTCTTCATGCGCGTTATAACTTTCAGGTACTTTTTTTTGTTGACGTTGAACACCGGGTTCAAATTTCTTTTTTTTTTTTGTTTTTTGTTTTTTAGTATTGGTGATGGAGTGTATCAATTTCTTGTTTAGATATTTGGGTCTTGTAAAGTAAAGAGAGAGGATTGATGTGTTAAATGACAGATTGAACTGGGTGGTACTGTTTTAAATTGTTAACGGTTTTTTGTGATGTATTGTAATGTGACTGGAAATGTTGCTTCTTGATGTTGGTTAGACTATGAAGTTAAATGGGCAGAAATTGATATCGATAGTTATTAATGTTACCGTTGCGTTGGATGGCATAGCTGTAATGGACTATCGTGGTGGGTACGTGGTTAAAGGTTGGAGTGTTGAGTGACAAGGAAGGTCTTAAATATGAAGTTTTGCTTATACTGTACTCGATTTAGAGTGTTTGGGATTACGCCATATCTATTTTCACAATTAGAACATTTGATGGGTTGTGGTGATGCTTTCCTTGTCGAGGGTAGGGTCTTCAGCAAACATCCTTATAGGAGCTCCTTTGGTAACTCTAGAGGGGTATGCTAACACAGGTTGCCTCTTTCCTAAAATTTTTCTTCAGTAAAAAGAATGATAGTTATTATCATTGGTGATGGTGGCATAGGGGCTAAGCTGTGATCAGTCCATGGATCTCTCTCCTATCCATTAGAGAGGTTTGATTCTTTGTGTTCGCACTTAGTCCTTTAAAATAGTGCTGTTGTGTGTTTGAAGTGCATGGACCTTGTAGATTGTTGATGGGAGTGTGAACCGGTCACCTTTACGTTTCACCTATAGTCGATATAGATTCTGAAAGTGGTGTTGGGTGATCCCCACCTTATCATTTAGCAAGAAATAGATAGTTACTTATTTCTGTGTGTGGGTGATAATGCAAGTAGTTACCTTCATTTCTTTGAATTTCTTTGGTTTACGGTCGATACTGATTAACTTCTCCTTTTTTGCTATGTGGATCATTCTGCAGTTTGAAAATATTCTTGTTTGCTGGTATTGTTGGGATCTTTGTTCTTCTTCCAGTGAACTGCTCTGGAGATAAGCTCGACAATATTGACTTGGATAACCTATCAAATAACTCATTGGATGTGTTTACTATTTCAAATGTAAACAACGGCTCGAAAAGGTAAAACTCTGAGCTTGGACAGCTGTGAAGAATAATGAGTGAAGTTATGTGAAAATATTTATGGTGATATAACTGCATAGGGATGTAAATTTCTCAAAAATAATGGTGGAAAGATTGCAGAAATGTGAAACTTGTTGTCTACCATAAATTGTCCTGGTAACCAATGTATTGACGATCATGGTTGGAATGATGTGTCTTTGTGTTGAAGAGTTCTAACAAGTTATTAAACTTCCTTGCATCCATGGAATTGAATTTTGCATGCAACCCCGAAACTAATGTTGGTACTTGATATTTGCAGCCTGTGGATTCACTTTTCTGCCGTTTATGTGGTTACGATTTTTGTCTGCTACCTACTTTTTTATGTAAGTAAAATTGTGCCATTTTGGCTTGTTGACATATGCAAACATTTCTAAAGAATTTGATTACCTCCACAGCTCTTTGCTTCTCTTATGCTATTCTTTGATCATGTTGCAATCACGTTAATATCCTACAAATGCATGCACACGTGTGTATGTGTGTGTATAATACATATTTGAGATATTCATGAACTGCCTTGTCATTTGCAGCCTAAGAGAAGAGCCAAAAGTTGAATTGGGTACTGAATATTGATTTTTCTGCAGGAATATAGTTATATTTCTTCAAAAAGATTGGCTTATTTCAATTCATCCAAACCACAACCACATCAGTTCACGATCTTAGTTCGCAGTATCCCTGTTTCCCGTGGGAGCAGTGTCAGTGATAGCGTTGACAGCTTCTTTAAAGAGTATCATTGGTCAACGTATTTGTCACATATCGTTGTTCATCGAACAAACAAGCTTCGAACTCTCGTTGTAAGAATTTCGCTGCTGTCTTTTTCTTACACCAATGTCCTTATGTTTTATGCTCATCTCTATCCTTGTTTTTCACTTCAGTTATATAATTGAGTTGGTCGGTTTTCTTTTAGAACATAAACCGCAATAGCTAGTGTTTGTTTTAAGTTGATATCACTTTTGATGTTTATGTCAGCTAGCTGTTTTTATATCACTGTTTTTAATAGACACAGAGAGAGAGAGAGCCATAACATGCTCTTAGCATTTCTCAGTTAGCATATGTCGAGATATTGTTTAAAAAAAAAAAAAGAAAACCATGTGGATGACTTATGTAATCCCTGATTTTTAGGGATTAGTTGAGCTGTATATTTGATGTATATTCTTGTTAGGATAGTTTCCTATTTTTGTAAGAGAGCTAACGTGTATATAACTGATTTATATGTATTTTTTTGAAAAGATAGAATAAAACAACCAGATTTTCTATTCTCTACATGGTATCAGCGCTCTAGGATCTCTCCTGGAAATTTTTTTTTTCTGACCCTCTTGTTCATCCGATTCCTCCACATCTCCCTTTCCAACCAAAAGCCCTTCCAACCAATCAGCCATGTCTGAAACCACTCAAACTAGTCCTGTCTTGGATGTGCCTTCAACCGAGAATTTTGCAGTAGTTTTAACGGGTGATTTGCATAATATACAAGCAGCGTATCGTCTAAATGGGAGGAATTATTTGAAGTGGACACAGCTGGTTCGTACGTTCTTAAAAGGAAGAGGCAAACTGAATCATTTACTTGGAACAGGACTTGCAAAAGAAGACCCGAAGTTTGCTGCTTGGGAGGAATAGGATTCGCTAGTGATGACTTGGTTGTGGAATTCGATGATTCCAGAAATAAGCGACACATGTATGTTCCTTGGTACAGCCAAGGAAATTTGGGATATGGTCAAACAAACCTATTCTAAAGTTCATGATACTGCCCAAATTTACGAGATAAAGACAAAAATCTCGGCGACTAAGCAAGGAACCCGTACGGGCAAAGAATATTCTAGTCTCTTGCAAGGCTTATGGCAGGAGTTGGATAATTACCAGTGTATCGAGATGAAGTGCAGCTCAGATGCAGCAATTCTCAAGAGGTTTGTTGAAAAAAATCGTATTTATGATTTCCTTGCTGGTCTTAATATTGAATTTGATGCTGTAAGGGTACAGATCTTAGGAAAAGAGGATCTGCCTTGTCTAAACGAGACCATTTCAATAGTCCGTGCTGAAGAAGGAAGAAAGTGTTATGCTTGAGGCTCAGGCTGTAGATGGATCCGCCCTAGTGACAAAATCTGCTAAAAATAAAGACTTTTTCACGTTATAGCCTAGTGAAGGATTCAATAAGCAGGATGACTCACCAAAACCTCTCAACAAGTAGTCAAAAGACTCTCTATGGTGTAGCTACTACAAAAGACACCTTCATACGAGAGAGACATGTTGGAAACTTAATGGAAGACCTCCAAATATGAGCAGGAATTTCTCCAATAGGACTGAAAGTGAACAAGGACAAGCACATGTGGCTAATACTCATCCAAGGATTGAAGGAAATCCACAAAGTTCAATTTCTAAATTGAGCAGAGAAGACATTGAAAGGTTAAAAAATTTCTTGGGATCACTTGAAAAACCTTCCACAGCAGGTACATGCTCATTGGCTTTTTCAGGTATTTCTTTCTCTTCTTATACTTCTAATGTTTCGGATAAAGTTTCTCCAAACATATGGGTAATTGATTCTGGAGCCACCGACCACATGACATGTTCCTCTCAAAAATTTATTACCTATACTCCATGCTCTAGCCATAGGAAAGTAACAATTGTTAATGTATCCACCGTTACTGTTGCAGGACAAGGGGATGTTTATGTCAATAATAGCCTAACTTTCAAAAATGTCCTCCATGTTCCTAAACTTTTTACAAACCTGGTTTCGATTAAAAAACTCACTAAGGATTCTAATTGTAGTGTGACTTTTTTTCCATCTCATTGTGAGTTTCAGGAACTGGGCACGAAGAGGATGATTGGACATGATAGTGAAAGGGACGGTCTTTACCATTTGGAAGAACCAAGTGGAAGTGCTAGAGTTGAGAGTTCTCGCCCTTTATCATTCCTGTCCGAGTCAGTCATCTCTAATAAAGACAAAATATGGCTTTATCATCGTCGTTTGGGTCATCCGTCATTCAGTGTTCTTAAGTTTATGTTTCCTTCGTTGTTCAAAGGGTCCTTAGTTGAAAGTTTTCATCGTAGTGATTGTGAACTTGCTAAACACAAGCGTTCTTCTTTTTCAATAAGTAATACTAAAACTTCTGTTCCTTTTTCTCTTATTCATAGTGATATTTGGGGGCCATCCACAGTTGCTAATGTTTCAGGTGCAAAATGGTTTGTGTCATTTATTGATGATTGTACCCTTGTGACATGGATATATCTTATGAAAAATAAATCTGATGTTAGCACAATTTTTCCCAATTTTTACAATATGATCAAAACTCAATTTGATGTTGGCATTAAGAGATTTCGATCCGACAATGCTAGGGATTACTTCAATTAGTTTCTCACTCCATTTTTTCAAAAAGAAGGAATCATTCATGAATCCTCTAGTGTTAGCACACCCCAACAAAATGGAGTGGTTAAGCGAAAGAACGGTCATCTCTTTGCTATCACAAGAGCATCCTTGTTTCACAAAAATGTTCCTAAACAATTTTGGGGAGAAGTCGTCCTAACTGCTGGTCATCTCATAAATAGACTACCAACAAGAGTTCTTGATTTCAAAAGCCCAATGGAAACTCTCACGAAATTCTTCCCAAACTTCAATGCCTCAAATAATCTCACTCCAAGGGTTTTCGACAGCATTGCTTTTGTTCATGTGCATTCGCAAAATAGGGGAAAACTTGATTTACGTGCTCTCTAGTGTGTTTTCGTTGGCTACTCTTCCACTCAAAAAGGGTACAAATGTTTCCATCCCCCATTAAGGAAGTTCTTCATCTCTGCTGATGTTAAATTTGATGAAACCGAGTCATATTTTCAAAATTCCTATCTTCAGGGGGAGAATTTGAGTGAAGATAGGGATAAGGATCAGTTTCTTCTTTAGTTTCCTAGTCAGTCTGAGTCTACAAATGTTGAGTCAACATTGACACCTGTCTCACCTGTCTTGTCATCTGTTTAGCCTGGTTCCAACCCTACCGAGTCAGCACCGACTGTTCATCTCAGTCCCAATTCTATTAAGTCAACATCAAGTGTAAATTCTCCTACTCATTCACCTAGGTCACATGGAATGATAAAGGAAAAGGGAAATCAAGACACTACACAGCCACTACGAGTCTATTCCAGGAGGCGAATACCGAACTCTAGGCCTGAGCATTTTCAATCACCTATTCGAGCTGCAGTTCAAGCACCTGTGGTAATCCTTAGACCTATCGAGACCACCACACAGTCAACTACCTCTGAGGAACCAGACAATGAAACCATTGAGCCAAATGATTATGACATACCGATTGCACTTAGAAAAGGAACAAGAGCCTGCACCAAACACTCATTATACCTATTCATGTCCTACCAAAACTTATCCTAAAGTTATAGAGCCTTCCTTAGCAATCTACATTCAATTCCCATTCCCAGAAACTTATCTGAAACATTAGGAAACGAGAAGTAAGAGAATGCCATGAAAGTGGAGATGGAAGCTCTTGAGCGGAATAAAACTTGGGACTTGGTCAAGATGCCAGAAGGAAAGAAGTTAGTTGGGTGTAGATGGGTGTTCACAGTAAAATACAAGCCAGATGGTTCGGTGGAGAGATACAAGGCAAAATTGGTTGCAAAAGGCTATACTTAAACTTATGGTATAGACTACCTCGAGACATTTGCTCCAGTCGCAAAAATGAATACAGTTCGGGTCCTCTTGTCGTTAGTAGCTAATTTTGGATGAAGCTTGCAGCAATGCAATGTAAAAAATGCCTTCTTACATGGTGATCTTGAAGAGGAGATTTATATGGAAGTTCCCCCAGGATTTGAATCAAAAGGTGGAATGGTGTGCAAGTTGAAAAGGGCTCTGTATGGACTTAAACAGTCCCCGAGGGCCTGGTTCAGAAGGTTTACAAAGGTGATGACTACCTTGGGTTACAAGCAAAGTCAAGGTGATCATACTCTATTTGTGAATCACTCAAATTCAGGGGGAGTGACTGCATTACTGGTGTATGTTGATGATATCATAATGACAGGTAATAATGTTGAAGGGATGCAAAAGTTGAGGCAGTGCTTGTAGAAAGAGTTTGATATTCAAGAGCTCAGGCAATTGAAATATTTTCTACGTATTGAAGTGGCTCATTCAAAGCAAGGAATTTTTATATCACAACAGAAACATGTATTAGATTTGTTGAAAGAAACAGGAAAGTTAGGGTGCGAGCCAGTTGACACACCAATTGAGGTCAACCACGGGTTATGTGAAGCTCCAGAAGACGCAGTTGTGGATAGAAATTCCTATCAAAGACTTGTAGGGAAGTTGATTTACTTGGCACATACGAGACCTGATATTGCATTCGCCGTGAGTGTTGTTAGTCAGTTAATGCATAATCCTAAGGAAATGCATCTCAATGCTGTGCACAGGATCCTACAATATCTAAAGGGAACTGCTGGGAGAGGAATCTTGTTCAAAAAGGCAGGAAGCATGACGTTGGAGGCCTATACTGATACTGACTATGCAGGTTCTTTAGTTGACAGAAGGTCAACCTCAGGTTATTGCACGTTTCTAGGAGGCAATCTTGTGATGTGGAGGAGTAAAAAACAGAGTGTGGTGGCAAGGTCAAGTGCGGAGTCTGAGTTCAGGTCAATGGCACTTGAGATATGTGAGCTATTGTGGTTGAAAATAATTTTGGAAGACTTGCGTAT